>JASANE010023922.1:0-13039 GCA_030248225.1 Trileptium ribeirensis | reverse complement strand
CTTTATGTCCTTGTACTTCGTTCAGTTACATATGTGCTGTGAGTGTTTTAGTACAAATTTCTAAATTCCAATAAACATAATTATCGGATATGCTTGTTTGTTTAAAATGAAATCTGAAACGAAATTCATACTTTTAGTAGACTAAAGTGTACATGCTCAGCTGCACACGCCCTCACTGTTCCGTTGAATTGCATTTTAATGTCCATTTGCAAACTTGACGACAAACCTAAATTCATTGAAATTAAATTTGAGGACAGTGACAACCTTAAAAAATTCCGCCTACTCAGTGATTAGTGTCAACGAAAGAGTATTATGAACATCTTGTGGTAGGGTATGACACTTGGTCATACTAATGTACTTTTCTTTATCCGATGATGCGGCAGTTTTTCGGTTCCATGCTTGAATGTATCACTTCCAAGGTTCCCTGGGGAAAGAGTGTATTTGTTACCCCGCTCTTCAAGTACTTTGGGAGCACCGACTACCTGTAGGTTCGTTGGAAGGTATCGGCTGCTTCCTCACTTGATTTCATATACGTTTTACTTCCACCATAAGAAACTCTGGGAGCGGGGAATACACGTCCATAGAACGTAGGGACCCTTGAATAACCTTAGACGTAGCAAATTTATACCCCCAGATAAACTTGGGGGTACCACCTGCAATCCTTGGAACTAGCAATAATCCAAACAAGACGACATTACCGAATCAGGGAAAGCAGTTGTGTATGACAACGTGTCATGATATTTTACAAAAATTTTCATAATGAAATCTTGCATGAACTTCGCAAAAATTGACTAAGTATACAAATTAAAGACCATAGCCATTTACGTACGTTACCTGCATCGAGCATGATCTTGAATCGACTACAAAGAGCATTGAATCATTTCACTGGCTGAAGTTACCAATGATAAATTTAACCAATGGAGCTATATTTCGTTGTTGCACATAATAAATATTACACATTTTGTCACATCAATTGTTGAACCATGACAAATTTCTGAAAACATAGGTATATAATTTCAGTATCGAGATACGTATTTATCTTCAACCTATACTATTTTGTGCTTCCTTAGATAATAGAAAACGTTTTCAGAAAAATAGTCTGCCACCGTAAACACTGAGCTCAAACATTAAAATCCATGCTCTCTTACGATGCTGGCATGGGCATGCGTCACCAAGAAATCATGCGTAGACTGTGACACATATAACATAAAATATGATAGTGCAAGATCAGAAATCAATAATTCGCAGTGTTTAACAAAAATTTGCTAAATTATTTACGTACTGCTTGAAAATTTAGCATTTATAGAAAATATACATAATAATTTTGATTTCTGTATTTTGTAAACTGATTGGTTAATAAACTATTTCTCAGGGTGCCCTTATGGCTACATGTCTCGAAGAATAATCATTTTTGTATGTATACGTGCAGCCGATATCGCAGTTTGCGCGGAGTTGGAAGCAAAAATTTATGGTTGGTTTCTGACAAGTATTGCAGGCGCCAGTAGCGTCAGCTAAACATCAGTAAGAGTTGCCGTTCAGTAGCTCCTGTCATCACTGTAGACGGTACCACCTTGCTGATTTCTAAACTGAGTAAACTATGCCGAAACGATCTTGTCATCATGACGACAAACCTTTCTTCAGTGTTGTCTACGACGCATGCGTCTTCCCAGTGCGGCTGTACGCTGTGGACTCTTGGACACCTAATCGCTCGGCATATCCCAACTTAGAAATATTTCAGCGTATTTATTTTCGTAAAATAATGCGTATTTGATCGCTCAAT
This sequence comes from Trileptium ribeirensis, assembly GCA_030248225.1. Classification (NCBI taxonomy): domain Eukaryota; kingdom Metazoa; phylum Nematoda; class Enoplea; order Enoplida; family Thoracostomopsidae; genus Trileptium; species Trileptium ribeirensis. Next base: position 11,259 of record JASANE010023922.1, on the reverse strand, counting down.
CCCACTTCAAACAACACCTTGTATACCGCGGAAAAACAGTTAGTACGGTATTTTTTCTGATATTAATCGCTCTGGGTCTATGACAACTGAGAAGCTTACTTACGATGGCATATGCTGGTGGACAAAAAGGACGTTGTTGTTAGACGCATCATCAGGTTGTAAACCACTGCGAAAACGAGCGTTTGAAGCCCGGAAACTCTCATTATTCAATAAGATGAAGCCGCTACTCGCAGAAGTATCATGAAGGTTTTAAAAACAAACGACTTTTTAATTCATGGCCAGGGCGTATTAGAATGTCAACAGTGGTGATCACCAATCAACCTATTCTGGGCTGTCACAGCAGAAGATTCAGATTATTAAGTGAATAATTAGGAAACAGAGTAATGAAAACCATACAGGCAAATATGAGCCCACATTTATATACCGTTGGTCAGCACAGATAGAATGGCTGTCAATTGTTACATCTGCCACAACATCGTCAGCAATTACCTTACATGACATCATTAAATTGAGCATTAAATTTTGTACTTGGGTAAAGGCAACCTTAATCTCCAATACAGCGTGGGTGGAACTGAGCTTCCTTCTGTTTCGAAATTCAATGACGTTTGGCAATGAGAAATGGTCTAAAATTTTAAGCTTATTGAAATGTCTTCGTCGCTAAAGATTATCGAGTATTGAACATATTATTTCGCGGTTTTAAATAGTGATCAGAAATCACAAGAGCATCTTGTTTGTCATGCGTCAAGCCAATTTTGGAATATCCTAGCAAAGCCCGATCCCCATGATATTTGCTATTGATAAGATAGAAAATGTTAAGTGGCATTTCACGTGCAGATTAACAACCAAAATGGGTATTCCGACAATGTCATAGTGAAAGATTGGCATAATGTTACTTAGAATCATTGGCCTCGATAGAATGGGGTAGGGGTTACCCACACCCTAAGGGTCGGATCCCCAAGCCATATTTACCCCCTCCCGAAGGCTCAACAGCGAAGTATTTTATTAAACATTAGCAAAATTGAGGTAAAATAGTCAAAAATTGTAGTAAAATTGGCAAAACTGGGTGAAATTGGCAAACATATAGTGGGGTCTACCCCGTACCTCATGAAGGGCTGCTCCGACTACCTCCCCATCTCCAATAGTCTACACCCCTGAGCCGACGGACCTTCGACAAATATGCTTCAAAAACTATTTTCAACAGTTATTTGCGACTTGTTTCTCCTGAACTCTCATTAAACTTGCTCTGACTCTGTTTACTCTTACCTATGAACTCTTTTGCTGCGAGAACCTGCTTGTATGTATCCGATAACACAAATAGACGCGGTTGTCGAAAAAACCTACTTAAGTATAAGTTACGTTTAAAATATTTAAAACATAGCGTTGCAGTCAAAACAGTTTATGTATGGAACGAATTATTCAGTTTTGTTGGTTTGAACCGTTGTCGCCGCACGAAATTCTATAAAATGCAAGAAAACGTTGAACGTGCTCCAAATCCAATTCTTATAGTAATTTAAAGGAAATCTTCAATAAAAGTTGTGATATTTATTTGCTTATTCTTTGGTCTTAACGAACAGTTTCACGCGTTATCACACCAGCCGGATATAAAAGGAAAACCTTTCCTGGCTGAAAACCAGATTATTAATTTGTTCTTCGCGTGTATAATAACTTCGTTTTTTAATTAATTATGCATATGTACAACTGTACACTGAAATTACATGAACTTTCCTGTTACCTGAACGTATTTTGTTAAAAAATTTTGTATGCACATATATTTTATTAACAGGTGCTGTTACAACAAGTGTTGACGTCACAATGACCGCCCTAATGTCCGATACTGACCTGGTTACGCTGACTTTCTAGTCACTAATGTGCGTTTGGTTAATAAGCTATTCTTTTTTGTTGTTCTTGTTGAGTGTGCTACAGTCCAAATAACAAAAACAGATTTTGGGCGAAATGTGCTTGGGAGGATAACCGAAAAGATCCCAAATGAGGTTAGCTTATAAGTAGTCAGATAAAATTTGGCAAACTAAAATTTAAAAGGCCAAAGTAACCACGAGAGGCGTAAGTATAATGCTTGCCATGCCGTACTCGATATACTAAACTAAGCCTTAGCCTAAATATAGCTCTTTATATGAAACATACACTAAGACGAAACAGAAGTTGAAAGCCTGCCGCGCCCGGACTTCGCGCTATAACCTGTTCTTTTTCCTAACGTTATTCCTAACCCCCTCCTCAGGATTAGTTGGACCATTTAAAATATGGCGTCCATTGATATTTGCAAGTTCTGATCAACATTTCGAATTTAGTCAATTAATCTAATTTCTTTCTGGTTCTAAAGAAATTATATGCACTAGTAAACGTAATAAATTACAAAAAGCGAGCGGAGCAATAGTCAAAGTATATTATATCTTATTTACGTACACATGTATTTCAACTAAATATTTAATCAATTTATACCAAGTATCACGTTTTAGACATTTGATGTCAAATCGACCATACAAAAAGCTAGCTAGATAAAAATTAGCAAGTTAATTTGTAATATCACCTAATTATTTAACTAATTAGCAAACACGGTAAAATCATAGAGGTTCAAAAGTCACATATTCATGATAAGCGATATCGAAAACACCCGAGTGCCAAAATTCAGCAATATTAAGGTGATTTTAAAGTTTGCATAAAATTAACTAATTAGCTAATTGATTACTTAACTAATTAGCATATACGGCCAAGTTTTAATGCTTCAGAAATATCATATCCGTGATCAGCGTCATAGAAAACCCCCGAGTGTAATTTTTTTATTTCGGAGCACTTTGAAGATTTTCAAAAAAATAGCTAATTAATTGGTAATTAGCTAATTAATTAACCAATTAGTATGTTTTTAACATCCCCGAATAGTAATAAACATCATATTGATGATCAGCACGGCGAGATGTAATATGCGCACCAAAATAATAGCTTTACAATAATTATACATTGACAAATAAGCAATTTTTGTTTTGAAAATGCTACAAATAGGCTGACACGCTTAACTAATTAGTTAATTACTAATTAACTAGAGCAAATTTTGGCAAGATCTGTATTTCCTGTACCTGTCCGATATTAAGCCTTTCAAACCAAAAAATTTTTTAAATCGGCCCAGTAGATTGAAGAGTTCAACGGGCGGACAGACAAAAGGGGCCGAATTTTCCCCTCTGACAAAAACAAAAAGGCTTGGCTTCGCTCAACTCAATAATATATAAAAATTTCAAATATATTAAGCACGTGACCCTTTAATTGTTGTTATTGAATACACTGAAATAATTTTGCCCTGGCAAAATTTTAAATGTATACTGGTAAATACCGTACAGCAAATTTTGGACAAACATCGATAAAACTCTAAATGAGGTTAAGTTAAGCAACAGGTAACATTACAGGTATTATGAAGACGTCTTGAATATAATGTTATTGCACTCTGCAAATATTAATAATATTATGATGCACAACTCAAGTCAAATTAGAAAGTTTACTGACGATGGCAAACTATGCGAGCTATAGTGTTACAAAATGTCATCACAATAACGTTAGCGTGGAAATGTGTTTCAAACCACAGTTGCTGGCCAGGCATTTCTGTTACGTCATTTTCATACACACTTCTGAAAAACCATTTTGAGTGTTCCATATAGATTTATTTGACTACGTGCTGAAATAGGGGATGGTCCAAGCGAAATTGACAATGGACCACTAGCTGAAAATTGAATGGGGCGGTCGAATTCACGCATAGGTGTCGACCGGATGGGAGATATGGCGAGTACCCCCTAAAGGTCGGACGCTCTAAGCTCACCCCCTCCCCCCGCGCCGTGGGGAGTGAAAATTTTCGTAATCATTGGCAAAAACAAGGTGAAAATTGGCAATCATTGATGTAAAGTTGGCTACTTATGTATAAGTTAACTACTTACTTTACACATGGCCTCCAACTGACATAGCCATGGGCGGCGATCCCCGGGAGTGGGAGGTGACACCCCCACCCAGTCTGGGGGTGCGGCACATTCATACACTCCCATAAAATTTGCCACTAGTAGACCGTAATACACCCCCAGGACAGGTCACCCCCCAGTCACGAAAATAGATCGCCGCCCCTGGAAATTAGGAAAAATTTATAGCAAATTGGCAAATTATGAAATTTTACAAAATAAACAAAAATTTTAGTTCCTAAAAAATTTCAAAATTTACCTCGTTGACATACTCCCCTCCCGAAGACCTCCTTTGCGACACCATGTACCCCATAAGCCTACGGACCTTCGAAATAAATTGATTGAGGCGAAGTATAAATGTTCATAGAATCGTGCTAGTTGATTGATAAACCGAAAGTTCTAATAATTAGAGGGACCCCCGTAATGTAAAAACTGGAAGAGGTCCGAGTCCGCTTGACTCCCCAGGTATTTATGGTCCTAGATGCAAAATACGTCATAAAAGTATCTTCATTTGTTGCTGAAATATTTCATTATATATAACCGTCCGGAAGAGCGCACAGGGATACTCTACCGATATAGAAATAAATGGTTGTTAATACAAGGTTAAACTAAAAGGCTAAATATTAGGTGAAAAAAAACTGGGGTGACCAGAAACCACTGCTTAAATACGGGGTTTCCGAATTATTCTGACCCTGCTCCATCATCGGAATTTACGCCCGTGGATTTATTTGCAACATTTAAAATACAATACAGCATTACATAAAACCCACACAAATCAATTAAGAGAGATCTGCAAGTTTTAATATTGCCGTAGCAGCAAAAGTGCAGATGAAGTTGAGTTGAATTTCTACCTTTGTTGAAAATTCATTGCTGCTTTCAAAAACCGAGCCAGTGATAGTCTCTCCCCAGAAAATGGTACAAGCCTTTAAAAATCAAGAAAATTGCCGCAGGATTAACCATTAAGTAACTATAAGCAAGCAGTCATTTTCTACGCAACGATTGATTTTTAATATATTACTAATGTTTGTTCATGTAATCTGCTATGATAAAGCTCACAGGTGTCGATAGGGGTACGGGGGTTACCCCCAAAGGGTCGGACCCCTGAAGCCATAGGGGTGTACCGTTATACCCCACCCTGACGACCTCCCGCCGCCGTCATTCTACCCCCTGAGCCGACAGACTTTCCAGATCTGTGATAAAACTCGAGCTACTGAAACTATAATGTTTTCATAAATTAACCTTTAAAAAAGACTAAATACGTATGATTACATACATCCATATCAAGACGAAAAACGTTATATCCCTATACCCCTATCCATACCCCTATACCTCACCATGACGACCTCACGCCGCCGTCATTCTACCCCCTGAGCCGACAGACTTTCCAGATCTGTGATAAAACTCGAGCTACTGAAACTATAATGTTTTCATAAATTAACCTTTAAAAAAGACTAAATACGTATGACATCATACATCCATATCAAGACGAAAAACGTTTAATATCGACGCGTTCGGGTTAAAAATTTTAACACAAGATCACAACCGGAACAACATAGCTCTGTGTGTCGTATGGAAACTACAACCGTAAAGACAATGACTAAATGCTGTCATTCGCTGTAATTAGAATTTTGGTCAAATTTTAGTCTATATTAACTTATTGTATTTTAATAAAATAGAGAATAATTATAATAAATGTATGACGTATACCGTTGTAGTTCTACCAGTACAATTATAACGCCATATGACATTAAATTGAAGCGAAACCACTGTCGTGGCATTGTTACTTGTGATGACCTCAGCGAATTTATATAGCATCATATTAGCTTCATATGTATTTAATCGCAATCGTTGGAATTATCATGCTGGGTGAGGTCAGTCATACTGCAATTGTAGATGCATATTATTCAATTATATTTTGCAATAAAGATATGGATATGGCAAATGGCTTACCGTGGGTTTCACTCAGTCCATCAGCCGATAGTCACATTGTAAGTAAATATTTATTACAAATTTGATAGTTCTATTGCCTATATTGGCAATATTGGCGTCTGTGATATATAATCAGATGATCCGGCTTGCGTTGTACAATATGTAGTGGTTAGTTTGAAATCTGGGGTCTTTCATAGAATCCGCTTGCAGCCCGAAATTGGCCAATTTTGTCGATAGAGCTGAGATTTTGGCACTATTCGAGTCGACTCGGAGAGGCAGTTCACAAAATTCAATTTCGGTATCCAGCGCCGAGTGCGAGGGAGGCAGTAGGCATTCTGCCGCCCAAATTTTTCCAATTTTGCTCAATTTTCTCGGGCTTGCGAATATTCCGCAGTTTTTGGTAAAACGATCCCTAATTTTGCTAATATGTACCCATTTTATCTAATTTTTTCCATTTTTGCGAGTTTTCGCGAAATTTTACGACGTTGGGGGAGAGTGTTCGACCGGTGTTCGGGTCTGCAAACCGAGGTGTAGAGGTCTAACGCCGCAGAGGGTAACACACTCTACCTTCTCCATCATTATGTATGGAATTGACACCATCACTGTGAACAAGCTTACTCAACGAATCACGATGGTAAATTTTCGCAAAAATGTTCACGCCAATCAACATTTAAAACATGGACTAAGTGAAATAATATGCAAAGCAAGAAAAACAACCAAACACCAGTCTCAGTACTGCATAACCATAGATTGCATCACATTTATTATATTTCTGATTAATTTCTCGTAACTATTTGGCATTAATGAAAGAATTGACTGTGATTCTGTCTAATTTCTCGTAACTATTTTGCATTAATGAAATAATTGACTGTGATTCTGTCTTTAAGCTCTATAAACTTTTGAACAAGAGCTACGTAAAGTTTGTCATACCGAAGTCATTAACAAAGGCTGAAATTTGCCTTTGACAGACAAATAAGACAAACGTCCTTTATAGTCGTCTGATATGGCACTTATACGAAACATCTTTTCGGTACAATATGCAGAATTGCCTGCTAAACTTTGTTAACTTTAGACATTTAGACTAAGGTAAGCAAATTACGTTGCTAAGAAAGGTTACAGTTTCGCTTTTGTGTACATTATGAGAGCGCACAAAAACTTAAAGGGTCTCATTGATAAACGCAAATGTAAATTCAACCTAAGATTGCACCAAAATCAGAAAGTCGTTTGTAAAATCAGAAAACGTAGCTTATAAAAATAGAAAATCAGAAAGTTAGCCTACTATAAAATCTTTTTAATTTTATTAAATTTATAACTGGTTTCTTAGGTGCCGAATCCAAAAACTTTTAAAGCTGAAAGCATACTAAAATATGCGTATGCTAAATGAATTGTTGTAATTATTTAATTTAGTATGTTTGTTCGCAGACTGTGTAACCGTAGTAACCTTAATACAATGGTCAATTTTATTAAATTTGAGTAATTCTGCAATTTCAATTTTTTTGCGGTAACACAAAATCAAGTCGTATACCGTTTACCATGTTTCGCTGGTAGCGGAATTCACCAGTGAAATTAATTAAAAAAACTTGGAATTTTCATCGTAGCGGGGATGTGCATTGCATTAATACTGTAGTGTGCAATGATAGAATTCTAAAGCAATGTCACATAAATCATATATAGTATAAGCGCACTATCGAGCTATAAACTGGATTTTGAAACCTGGAAACGCTCCATACTGAAGGAGATGAGAGTCGTAGGTTCCAAACATATCATGGAGACGACAGAGACGATCGTCTTCAGATGGATTAGGTGAGTAGGCATGGGACAGTCAGACAGTGGATATAGCGAACCTGTCGCAAAATATGCAGTGAGGACAATGAATACAGATGATAACATATGGGTTTGTTGCCAATAATGAATTAGAAATGTCGCAATTCCTATGTTGAACAAGTTTTTCTATAAAATATTCATGAATAACATTGGTATGAACCAGCATGAATTCAAGCCAGGGCCCATAGCATGTATATATATGTTTGGCGGGCTGGCCCCTACACTGCAGGCTACGGTCAAGTCGCGTTATAGCTGCTACTTTATGAATGCCAACGCAGAGAGGTGTTTTAAGTATCGTCACCATCATAAAACCAATAACCATTATAGCTCAATATAGACTGTAATAACGAAGTTTAGGTATATTTGGCAAAAAATAAGTTTGCCGGAGTGCTCTTGCTTTAGATTCCTAGATCGTTGCCTGATGTAAACCCGTAGGCAACCATTTAAAGTCATATCAGCTGTAAAAATTTCAACTAACTCTGCTTACGTACGAAAGGTTGAAACAACAGCATTACTATGCTGATATAAGTCTAAAACCCAATGTTATTCGACCCGTCCTTAGGGTAGCCTTAACCGCATGTTGTAGAAAAACTTGTGAATATCGTTTGATTGGTTCTTAAATTGTCGGAGTTGTAATAAAAAATGTTCGCGAATTGCATAGTATTAACGTACATAATAAATCTTCTAAGCTTTGTAATTTATTTTGTAAATATTCAAATGCTGAAATTCTGATTTGTAAATTTGAACATCTCATGCATAGGTGTCGGCAGGTGCGCAGGGCCTTATCCTCCTAAGGGTAAGACGACTCCGCTAGAGCCAAATCTACGAGCGCACTCCCTCCGCCCCAAAGGGTATGTGCCCTATACCCCTTAGGGTTTGCAAGGCGCGCGGAATATTTTGAAAGAAAATTGATAAAAATCGGGAAAATAAACTTTCACAAATTTGCAAAAATTGATGTAAACTTTTAGCAAAAATTTTATTATACTGACAAAAACCGCAAAATTTTGCCGAAATTGGAAAAATGATGAATTCGGGACAATTTAAAGAATTAACCCCTGGTCAAGTCACCCTGCCCGCCGAGATCATCTACTCGCTCTAAGCCGACTGACGTAAGACACAAAGTTTTTATGGTTTGCATATCACAATTTGTATATGTATGCTTATCTAGCGAAGCATTGCCTTTCGTACAACATACCATTGTCTGCGGGCACTTGAATCTCTGTATTCAAGATTAGCAGGGTTGAAACCTACTTTTTGCCAATTCATGCCTGTATATATTACCTAGTGTAAACCCAATGGTAAAAAAGCGTAATAGAAATCTTTACTAAAAGTAAAATTGATACACCTAACTGCTTTTTTACATGTATTCGATTAAATCGTGGGTTCTCTGAGTTGTATAAAACGCAGAACCTCAAATAAAAGCTGTGAATCTTCTTACTATCATGCAGTATAATAAAAAGTTTAGCCTTCTTAGGCAACACAGCTTATTTTTTGTAATTTACAGTACTATTATGAATAAAACCGTAAGAAATTAGACAAAGATCGAAATCCAATCAGGAGTTGGTTTAAAATCCAGCGGTCTACCGCTGCGCTACGACTGTCCAATAACAATAATAGCACACATGATCGTGGCCATTAGTTCAGGTTCGTCGCAAGCTCTTCGAAAATGGAATGCGCCGTGTAAAACATAAAAGGTCCGGTCGTTTACGTTCATTTTGTTACAACCTTTTAGTTAACATTTTCACGATTGTCAGTAAAAGGTGGAAGAGGCCGCCCCCATACACACCCCACCTGAGACGCCCCTACGTTATTTCCACGTTAAATGATTGTCTCAGTGAGCGAACAGCACTGCTACTAACGAATCAAACATTTTTACAGAAAACAAGCAATTCTTATTGCCCCCATATCGTGTATAACATACACTGCAAAAACATTTAGGTAAACTTTGAGTATTGAGTCAGTCCTTTTTAACGCTAAGCTTTATTTAAAGCTGACTCACTTTAGGACAATTTATGTCTCAATCCGAGTCTTGTTTTGCCTCAATAACAGATCATACTATAGCCCTAAGCACGAGCTATAAAGTTTAACTCAACCTGAATCAATTGTTAACTCTATCTTAGGGCTAAAAATGAGCGACTCAATATTCAAAGTTTGACTAAATGTTTTTGCAGTGTAGGCGTTGACAGTTTGCTATGTGCTGTTACCCTCTAAGGATCGCCCCCTCTCCAAGCATATTTAGTATCTGTCCGGAAAATTTTAGCGAACATTGGCCAAAACGGGTTAAAAGTTGCAAAAGTTGAGGTAAAATTGGCAAAGAAATAGGTGAAAATGAGAAAAATTTGGCCAAAATTGGCAAAAATGGACCTTCGACACCTATGGTGTATAATAAAAAACATTAGACAAACAAACTGAGGAAAATGACAAATGGGATCACTGGCCTTGTCAATAGAAATTTCATGACCCAAAAATGAATGTAAACATCCTAATAGCGATCAGCTAAATCTAACGGTTCCTTTGAAATGCTTAAAAGTTATTCAGGGTATTTATCCATTAGTGCGCTGAAAGTTGTTTTACGGCATCTGACATGAATCCAAAGATAGTAAATGCAGAACCTATAACTTACCCTGTTTACAGAATTTTCGAACGGTCGTGTATTCATCAAAGAACTCCGACAGGAATACCGTACCCGATAAAGGTGCGATTTGGTAAACGCCAGATCTAGCGAAAACTGGCCTTATAAAAGTCACAATGGCATCATAACATTAAAATAATGATAATAATACGTTTGATCTATCATGTTATCAATAGCACACATCATATAATTTACATTTCAGTGTACTATTCGCTTCTACATAGTCGAAAAATTTGACATGGCCAAATTAAATCTTACTCCAAATACAATATTATTTAGAATTTCAGGCACTAAGTCCAGGTCATTGACCTCAGCCGACCTCTGGCAGCAGTTTCTTGCAATTTAGTTACGCCGGGTAATCGATGCAATGACAATAAATATAAGACAATTTGACAGTGAATTGAGTGGTAACACAAAATTAGATAGAGTTACGGTGGTGTATCCAATATATGTATATATATAAAACCCTAAATAAAGCTTGCCTCACTTGAATAATACAAGATTGTTGGGGTGTGGTGGGTGAAACGGCAGCTTAGAAATAGAGTTGGCATTGCTTACATTGTTAATGTCATTGCATGTAACAACAATTTTACAATTTATGCCTACATCGTTGCCTTATATGTGAATCCACGTACATATTTTTTCTTTCATACATTCTTTCCACGTGTACATATTATAAATGTGTCTCCGGATAAGTCATATGCCCATTGATCTAATTTTTTCGAATATATGTAATAACCGGTGACGCAGCTGCATGGCGCAACTTCCTAACACCATGCCCATACGACCCCGGCTATCGTAACCTCAAGGGTGGACCGTGAATACTAAATTTTGAACCTATTCTTGGTCAAGTACCCCAAGAAGCTACGGAGCTTAGCAGGCCGCAGGCGCGCTTCACGGGGTGTGTTCGGACCCCGCCCGAAG
>JASANE010023921.1:0-30100 GCA_030248225.1 Trileptium ribeirensis | reverse complement strand
CCGCGGTTGGTCAGGTGAACCAGGCTACATACTATGTGTGGTGACAGAAGGCAATGTAGTCATAACGGCTTTCGTCTACGACCACCCAGTTCATGCGCGGCGACGAAAGCATCAATTGGTGCACCAATATGGTGCTAAAAGGGAATAAATAAGATGTTGTATATGTTAATATTTATACTTTATACGTTGTGTGTGTATATGTGTATGTATATATTATACTTCATCTGTATTATTATGTATATAATTTTCTCAATAAAGAAAAACAAAACGTAGCGGTAGCCCACAGCCGCCTGATGAGGCCCTTGGTACGGCCGAAAAGTCCGGTTGAAGAGTATATATTGTATGTGTATTAAAGTGTATAAGTGCGTATATATATACGCATGTCATGACGTCATCTGCGATGACGTCATACCCTATTATGAAATCCCCTCCCGGGAGGGGGGGTAAAACCCGGGTTTTTCGTCTACTCTAATGTTATTTTAAGCCTATATCCGTTGGTACCGTTTCTGAGTCTAGTCTCAGATTTTATTCGGTTGTATTTATATACATATTTTAATGAACGCGCATTCGTTCGTAAAGCGTGATGTGTCGCAATCAGCAGTCAAATTTGAAATCTCTATATAATGTTATTTTAACCCTTTCTCCGTTGGAACCGTTTCTGAGTCTTGTCTCAGATTTTATTCAAAATTTTAGCCAATTTCACTTTATTTTGCAGTGACATGCAAAACAATGTTTTATCACTGTTAGGTTTTTACCCAAGTAATACTAGCAAACATTAATTATTTGTGTCGGGTCCAGCGGTGTTTTGCGAATTACAGTCTCCATGCACCGGTAGACATGTGCCAATTGTTATGTATATATCTATATATGGGTTATATAACTTTTTAATGTATGCTGCACCGGACATATACCATTTTTTATAAACTTTGCTGAACAAAACAAAAATTTTAAATTTATATTTTTATTGCTAAATAAATCCTTTTATTAATAGATAATCCGTGCTCAATTGTCGAGGGTAAATGTCAGTGTCGCTACGAAAATCGTGTCCCGTTGGGTGGCGCTTACGCCGATTATACACGAACAGAAGTGCCAAACGACGCTGCGTGTTACAAAAAATGCTTAAACGACCAACCACGGTGTAAAGCCTCGTCGTACAATACCAAAGAGTCGCCGCCGAAAAACAGTTGCCTGCTCTTTGAAAATATCTTTCAAACCGGGTAAGTTCTGGTTTCACTCATACCTCATCCAACGATGTCTAAGATCCAGCGGGCACATCAGAGCTAGAATCTAAATATAAAAACCCATGTTTCGTGAAAAACACTCGCTAAAATTGTTAAAAATTTGATAAAATTGCTAAATTTTTCGCGCAGCTTCAACACTCGAGAGGGGGCGTGACCTCAAGTTGATGAGGATACATGTGACTCGGATGGAAAGCCCGACCCTTAGAGGGCGGTATTTCCTTAACCCCCATGGACACATATAAAGTTATCGTAAAGTGAAGAATATCAAAATATAATGATTATGTGAGAACTGTTAAGGCGTGTTTACACGCTTAAACTTTTTGCTCAAATTTTGAGCTAAAATTTTTCGCTCAAAATTTGATCAAATTTTAACGGTAATTTTTAACGAAAAATTGCGATATTTCAAAATTTGAGAACAAAATTTGAGCTCAAACTTTTTCAAGTAATGAATCTTGTCGGTGAATGGCTACAGGAATATCCTTGAAAATTTTGAACAGTGTTCACACATTCAAACTCACCAAAAATGCAAAAAAGATGCTTTCAAACTTTGATCAAAATTTGAGCAAAAAGTTTGAGCATTTGAATACGCCTTTAGGTTTAACAAAATAGCACGTCAAAGAAGACGTTTGACTAAGATACAACGGAACTTAAATGTTTCCAAAATGTTTTATCAGGCGATGAAATACCGTCCTGTCATGCTTTATCTTAGTCCGAGCTTAAAATCGATGTCAAATCTCCATTTTCACGATCACCGATACGCCGAAATATGTTTAGCTAACATGAATCGCCATAAATAATATATTGATATAGCCTCACTTAAAGAACACAATTAAAAGTTAGTAATTTTATTATTTGACACGCTCAGGTATGTAGATAATCGTCCGTTTCGCCGTAGAAAGTGGTGTCAAACTGCGTCCAGGCTAATTAATTAATAAATGCTTTTTTTGCTTGGTAACAGGTCATCCAGCTCAAAATTTAGCATGCGAGACTCGTCCTTTTATGATTGTAAAAAATTGATTGTACAAAATAATAACTGTGACAAAAAATATTAATAGTATAAGTAAAAATGGCGTGACCGACTGGTTGGAGCGGCGTGGCCGACTGGTTAGAGCGACTGCTTCATAATCGTGAAGTGAGGAGTTCGAATCCAGCGGTCGCGCTAATCTCCTTGGGCAAGGGACTCAGCCACAATTGCTTCGCAGTACCTATGCGTTAAACAGGTACTAGAGTTTGGTCTAGGCGGATAAGATGATGGGTGGTGTAAAGGGCAATCATCATGGCTAGCCTATACACAATGCTTCGGCATAATAACCCGGATTGTCACCTAGTGCCAATTGCATGTTTATCCGACTAAAGCTTCAATAATTTATCGAATGATCCTTATAATTATTGTTTTTAGGCAAAGATCAGAAGCTAGATTCGGAGCAACAACTCTTACAGTTGAGCCAGACAATAGTAAATGTATGTTTGATAGTTTACGTTACATAAATTAATACCCATAAAACTTTTAGAGCGTAGCCTAACCAAACAAACACAGATTCGACCAATAGTTGTTGTAATTTTAATCCCAATTTGCTTAGATTAAAATGGTGAAAATACAAAAAAATTTATACGATTTTCAACATTGCTGAGTCCAGCCTTGGAGCCGAAATATAAATTCGTAGATATTCTATTTACTAATCCGTTTCTTGCATTCACATCACCGTTAAAATACTGAAGGTATTGAAATATCGCCTTCCCTCAAACATATTTTGAGGAGAAGGTGCGTATCCTCATATCCGTAAAATAAGCGGTCAAACCTACCAAAGGAGGCAAAAGCTGAAAATGATGCCAGCCGCTTCAGCCACGGAAAGTTTCATTTATATTCACGAAAAGCTTGTAATTATTTTAGAGGTCAAATAAAACGTGGATAAACAGTGATAGACTCTTGCCGAATACGATTAGTGGTCATAGGTTTCGAATATAGTTCCTTACGGTTTTAAGACGTGCGCTGTTGACCATTACACCAAAGGACCGCTACAATTGCAATATAAGAGGGTATATCGTACATACGTACGCATCATAATTTGATACGCTATGTCATTCGCACATTTCTTCAAAAATGTCAACCTGATAGCCTAGAATTTAAGAGTATATATTTAGGGATAAATTAGCACCTCATAATTTGATATGATATGTCATTCGTACATTTCTTCAAAAATGTCAACCTGATAGCCTAGAATTTAAGAGTATATATTTAGGGATAAATTAGCACCTCATAATTTGATATGCTATGTCATTCGCACATTTCTTCAAAAATGTCAACCTGATAGCCTAGAATTTAAGAGTATATATTTAGGGATAAATTAGCACCTCATAATTTGATATGCTATGTCATTCGCACATTTCTTCAAAAATGTCAACCTGATAGCCTAGAATTTAAGAGTATATATTTAGGGATAAATTAGCACCTCATAATTTGATATGCTATGTCATTCGCACATTTCTTCGAAAATGTCAACCTGATAGCCTAGAATTTAAGAATATATATTTAGGGATAAATTAGCACCATCGCGTTGAAGCTAGAGGCATGGCACATATAGTTTTGATGACACAAAAAAATTTTTTTTCTTTCATTGTGCAATTTTATTACAAAACGGAAAATGGTTCTGATGCATCAGAGATATCTTAACGACTCGTGGACCAACACAGCTGGCCAGAACTACAGGCTTAGCTAAAAGAGCCTAATAAACGCTTGTCAGTAATACAACATATTTATAGGGAAGTCCATACCATGCAGACCCATGTCGTAATTATCTTCACCTTATCACAAAAACACCGAGTTAGTTTAAGGACTCTTCTAAGGATAGATTACAGCTGATGATATTTGCATTCAATCACAACTTGTTTGAATTTTAATTGCCAATTGAAACGTACACAGTGTATATACATTTTTTACGTAGAATATCGAGACTATTTTTAACCCAAATTTTGTACTTGAACAGTGAATCAAATTTGGTACTCAGAATTACTGGTACATCATAACGTGATTGAAACAGAACCGAATAGTACCTTTGACAAAAGCGCAAACCGCATTATTATTCTATATTTTAGAAGAGCTTGTGAACAATGAATGCATTGTTTTATTTGATGGTAAACTAAATTAATTATTTGGGCAATTTGTATCTGGTATAGTTGTTCTAATTACGTAGCTCAGCAACAAATCAGTAATCAGATATCTTTGTATTTACCATCAACTGGGATAATGAGATTGGATATAGGCAAAATATAAGCCCCAACTTTGATCCCTATATTAAAACCTATCCTATTCTTAAACCTTCGAAAAATTCCGAAGACGAGATGAGTTGAACATCATAAGTGTTTTACACCAAGCCAAACGTGAATTTTAAAGAATATATAACTGGTCGTGGTATTACTGAGCCAGTTCACCTTTAGGAGTCGTACGTTATATCGTTGAAAAAACAGCTTATTGCGGGGCTAGGGGTTGTAAGCGGTGATGTCAAACGTTATATTGGCGTGCTGAATTGAAATTGACAAATTATATGCGTACGAGTAACTTCACGCCAAATGTTGGTACGTACACGTTGGTATTTATGGTCAAAAATCTTTAGGTTGAATATTTTTTTACTTTTTGCAAACTAGTTCGTCTCGCCGACTCCGTATTGGGAGGGACACTTGTTAAAGTTGAGTTTGTGCTATTTATAGTCGAAAATCTTAAGATTGAAAAACATTTTTGTACTTTTTGCAAACTAGTTCGTCTCGCCGACTCCGTATTGGGAGGGACACCTTGTTAAAATTGAGTTTGTGCTATTTATGGTCAAAAATCTATAGTTAGGAAAACATATTTTTTTACTTTTTGCAAACAGGTTCGTTCCATCGACTCTGTATTGGGAGGAACGCTTAGTAGAGTTGAGTTTGTGCTATTTGTGGTCAAAAAACTTAGTTTGAAAAATACTTTTTCCGTTTCGCAAACTGATTCGTACCACCGAATCCGGATTAGAGGAAACGCTGTTAAAGTTGAGTTTGTTCTATTTGGGTGTAGCAGTTAAAGCTTTTGCTGTTTAATTCGCTATCGGTTTTTTCAGGTAACGAATGTCCAAACCGAGACCAGGATACCGAATGTGGCTTTTGGGCAGTTCAAGGTCAATGTACACAAAATCCCGATTACATGTTGGTCAACTGTCGAACTTCGTGCCGCGTACATACCTTGGGTGATCCCGTTAACTTGTAACACTGTCAATCGTCCAGAGACGCAGTACGGGAGGCATGGATGCGGGTCCCTTCACAAGGTAGCCTCCCCAATTTTGGAGTAGCGGTCCTAAAACTTTTAACCGGCGTACTGCGCCCCTGCAATCACCATTGTATCACAAGTCCCGATTCGTGCCATACCAACTTTGACTGACAGACAATCATCATGATGCCAAAATTTGTACAGTTCGTTTCGTGGTTTACATTTGTGTATGTATAAACTTTTTGATTTATATTTGAAAAATAAAATAAACAAAAAATATAAAATCTTCATATACGGCATACATAATACAAAACATGACAAAAGGATTGCCATGTCGGAACATGCAGTTTACTTACAAACCTTAGGAATAGAATGCTGTTACTCTGACGGAACAGGGACGTAGTCAACGATGCAACTGAGCCTAAAATTTCCTCAGTTTTTTGTTGTTGCGCCCCTCCCCCCCCCCCCCCCAAAGCTGAAACAGCATTAAAATGTTTTTTCAACTTTCAACCGTCAGATCGACTTGCTGGGTCGACCCTCACAAACCCAACGGTGAGTCTCCAGCTAAAATTTTCTGGGTGATTTTCCCTGTGTAGAAAGCAATACAGAATCGCAATTAGTTTAGGACTATCATCATAACCTCATTTTATCTTTATGATATTTGAGTAAGGGTTGTGTAGCTTTATAAAAAAAAACATGATTCCATAAGCATAGAAACTCAGATTTTATTCGACTGATTTTTTTTATTTTTTCGGGTTTCATTGATGTATAATACGATACTTTAAACGAGGTGCCTTTAAATACGATACTTTAAACAGGCCCCTTTCATTTTTAGCTGTAAAAAAATTAAGTTTATGCTGGGAAAAAGCTTATTGTAGAACTTCATTTGAGCACAGCAATTTATTTATTTAAAGATAGATCATCATCATTACGTTGCCTAGCAACTCTCTCTAAAATGAAGCACATATCGTCATGCACTGCATTATATATACCAAGTATATGTATGTACTACTATATTTCTGTGCTTGTTAATAGCGAGCAATGCTATTATGGTAGTTTAGCATTTTGTAGCTGTCGGCTATTAAAAACAGCGAACCACATGACATCTGTATATCTCGCTCTCTGTCTTTGAGTATATAATTGGTTGAGAATTATTTACCGATTATCTTTTCTTTCATATGTTTATATATTATCTCATTTATTTTGTTTGGTAACCAGTTACTGATCACACTGCTATGAATTGTTGTAATGAGGCTTTAAAACCATAAATCCTTGTCACAGCCCAGTCAAGAATTAAATTATTGACCTCACTGTGTCAAGCCTGACCGGATACTATTATAAATATAAACCGTAATAAATGAAAACATATTTTGTCGAACAAACGATCCTCATAATAATTATTAATAAAGTAAGAGCGAAATGTGTTTTACAATGCAGTTTTGGTCAGAGTTCTATCAATGTAACCATCATTTTGTTGGACGCATCGGGGAAATCGTTTTGTCTACGCCAGATAGATTTGCTTCCAAAAATTGCAGTACTAATATTAGATCCCGAATTTTGCGTTATGTCGAAAATATCTGTAATATTTTCATATGTGTCCAAAATCAGCCTTGTTAAGGGTGCGGTGATGGGTGGAGGGTCGTACGGTGGGAGTTGCGGCATGTGGTATCCAATAATTCGCCCTATGTTCCCCAATTTTTCCAAATAATTTGTCCCATTTCCATGCCAACTATAACATAGTTGCTAAGATGAAAACACTGCTGAAATGATTTTTTTGTTTTGGTAAGATGTTTCGCGTTACATGGAAAAAACGAATCAGCGCCATACTATTGTGCTTTACAGAAAAGTTAGGTTGTCTAAAAAAACTAGAAAAATACTGGGAAAACTAGACAGTTGTCAATAGGATTAAATGGTTGCCCACCTAAAGATCCGACGTCCTAGACCATATTTATCTGTCATTCCGTTTCGCACTCGTCCCGGCAATTTTAGCAATTATGAGCAAAATTCCAAAATTGTGTAGAACAACTCAAAAAAACAGGGAAAATTCTCGAAAATAAATTTAGGTTATACCTTTATGCAGCATCGTCTGCTGGAATCATCCCCTTCCCCAGATCACACAAACCTTTGATAATTGTTTCATTCGTTCGTAGCATGAAATTGTATTCTGCGCAGTATTAACTGCTTTTTAATATCCATTATCTTAATGAAATTGTATGCTCTGGCTCCTCCTTGTCCTCCTCCTCCTGCTCCTGCTATGTCACAAAATTACATGTACTAAATTTTGATTGGTTATTTGTTCATAACTTTAAAGCCCTTAAATAGATTTGTGTCATAGTTTTTGTAGAGAACCTCCTAAGCTGAATTACCCAACGGTATTTTTTCCTTTTTCCCTTGACTATCGGGTCATAACTTTAAAGCCCTTGGATGGATTTAGATCATCTTTTTTGTTGTTAAGTACCTTATAAGCTGGAGTTTCTAACGGGATCTTTTTTCTTTTGGTTATAGAATCATCACTTTTGATCCCTTGGATGAAGTTGTGTCCTTTTTTGTAGAGAACCTCCTAAGCTGAATTACCCAACGGTATTTTTTCCTTTTTCCCTTGACTATCGGGTCATAACTTTAAAGCCCTTGGATGGATTTAGATCATCTTTTTTGTTGTTAAGTACCTCATAAGCTGGATTTCCTAACGGAATCTTTTTTCTTTTGGTTATAGAATCATCACTTTTGATCCCTTGGATGAAGTTGTGTCCTTTTTTGTAGAGAACCTCCTAAGCTGAATTACCCAACGGTATTTTTTCCTTTTTCCCTTGACTATCGGGTCATAACTTTAAAGCCCTTGGATGGATTTAGATCATCTTTTTTGTTGTTAAGTACCTCATAAGCTGGATTTCCTAACGGAATCTTTTTTCTTTTGGTTATAGAATCATCACTTTTGATCCCTTGGATGAAGTTGTGTCCTTTTTTGTAGAGAACCTCCTAAGCTGAATTACCCAACGGTATTTTTTCCTTTTTCCCTTGACTATCGGGTCATAACTTTAAAGCCCTTGGATGGATTTAGATCATCTTTTTTGTTGTTAAGTACCTCATAAGCTGGATTTCCTAACGAAATCTTTTTTCTTTTGGTTATAGAATCATCACTTTTGATCCCTTGGATGAAGTTGTGTCCTTTTTTGTAGAGAACCTCTTAAGCTCAATATGTCAACGGTATTTTTCCTTTTCCTTGACTATCGGGTCATAACTTTAAAGCCCTTGGATGGATTTAGATCATCTTTTTTGTCGTCAAGTACCTCATAAGCTGGGTTTTCTAACGGATCTTTTTTCTTTTGGTTATAGAATCATCACTTTTGATCCCTTGGATGAAGTTGTGTCCTTTTTGTAGAGAACCTCCTAAGCTGAATTACCCAACGGTATTTTTTCCTTTTCCCTTGACTATCGGGTCATAACTTTAAAGCCCTTGGATGGATTTAGATCATCTTTTTTTGTTGTTAAGTACCTCATAAGCTGGTTCTCTTTTTTAACGGGACTCCTTTTTCTTTTGGTTATAGTAATTCATTAGTTTTGATCCCTTGGATGAAGTTGTGTCCTTTTTTGTAGAGAACCTCCGAAGCTGAATTACCCAACGGTATTTTTTCCTTTTTCCCTTGACTATTGGGTCATAACTTTAAAGCCCTTGTATGGATTTAGATCATCTTTTTGTTGTTAAGTACCTCATAAGCTGGGTTTTTCTAACGGGATCTTTTTTCTTTTGGTTATAGGATCATGACTTTTGATCCCTTGGATGAATTTGTGTCATTATTCTTGTTGAGTACGTCATCAGCTGTGTTATCAGTCATTACTCTATGTTTTCGATGGATTCCGTCAAAAATTTATAGCAGTCTTCAACATAAACCTAAAAAATTAGATATGGTTTGGCACTATCAGCATAATATTAGTCCTAAACTTTGAAAGGCCTGTCTATTAGTTGGCGACAATTCGAAAGCTTTTTGAAATTGTTCTGTTTATATTTTTTCTTATTGTGATCATTAAGCGTTTGTTTTTATTGAACATATAGGATGTCCTGTTAATATAACTTTATCTACGGTTCGGTTCTAGAAGTAAATGCCCGCGGTGGCCGAAGACCAGCAGCCGGGAACTAATACGACTAATGTTTATGTAACTGCTATGAAAATAATTAATAAGCTCGCGGGTACTAATGATAATAGCAAATTCTATCGGGCATACAATATGAAGACCCTGGACATAGGCGGGGTGCCCGAGAGAGGGCGCGTCCATGAGGTTGTGTTCTCGGTCCCCACTCTTCAGCAAACTGTTAAAAAATATCAATGGTACCATTGTTTAGTTGTACTTTTCATATGTAACCAATGAATACAGACGTAAAGAATTTGATTGAATGTTTTCCTCCGCTTATCAGTAGTTGTCTTATAACGTAGATATTTCTTCTAAAATATTTGGCTTTTGCAATGGCTGTGTAATTTTCGCATTATGAAACATTTATACACATAATAGATTTTTCAATGCCTGAAATTGGTTTGTTCCCATAAAATTTGAAGAAGTTTAACTATTTGCCTACCTGACCAACTGTATGGTGGAGATTTGAGCCAAAAATTTAGTCTATGCATGCCCAAGACGGACACTATAAACAGGAAAATTTGAGCTGTCGAAGTGTGTCTAAAAAGGTGTTTCTCGGTGTATTTAAAAATGAATTTTGTGTAAAAAGAAAGAGCGTTTCTTGTTTGTATACCTTGTATCTCAAATATTACTGAACATGTAAAAATATAAACAAGTTTGCCTGCATTTGTACATGAAATCCGGTTATACCGTGGACAAAATTCGTTACAGCATCCACTAACAGTTTATTGCATTGTAGCCTCAAATACCTCAGTATATATGTTGCGACAGCTCCCAACTTTATCCACTATACCATATATTGTAATTTTATTATTACCAATAGCTGCATTAGGGAAGAGTATATATAACACTTCCCTGTACTCACATATAAACACGTGTTTGATGACGCGGACGTTTTCGGCCAGACCTCCCCCACCCCCGAACCCATGTAACCAGGGGTAACAAAGCAAAACCAGCACCGCCAAACTAAGTTTGATGCCGAAAAAAACCTCTAAGTGAATCTTTTCAGTCGCCCAGGACGTCAGAACAAATTTTCCAATTTTGGGTCGAAGAACCATTGGGGCACCATACCGCAAATTCCATAACTCTAGAACCAGAGCTTTAATCGAAAACAAAAAAGAGGCATCGACATTTGTCATTTTTTATGAAATAAAACCAACGAAAGAAAAAAATTCGAAAGTTAAGATAAAAATAACCTTGCTTCCGTGAAGGACACTAAAATGTGGTAGAATATCCTGATTTTGACCTCTGACCCCGAACCACTGGGGTGTCATACCTCCAGACCCATAGAACCATGGGTCACAGAGCAAACCAGCTTCAGTAATGAGTTTCCCGCGCCTGAAATCCCCAGGTGAAACTTATCAGCCGCACAAGACATCAGAACAAATTTTTCAAATTTCGGTCGAGGAACCACTGGGGCGCCATACCCCAGTATTTTAAACTTATAAATCCAGAACCTGCACCTTAATCGAAAAACAAAAAGTGGCATCGGCATTTGTCATTTTACTATGAAATAAAACTAACCAGAGAAAAAAATTTCGAAAGTTAAGATAAAAATAACCTTGCTTCCGTGAAGAGTATTAAAATTTGATAAAATTGGACAAAAACCCAGATTTTGACCCCTGACCCTGGAACCAGACCCCAAATCAAAAAGCTCGTGCTGTACACGGTAAATCGATTATGCCGGTTAATCGATTACACGGTAAATCGAGCCCAAGATCATGAAAATCGGTTAAGTCTTTCCGGAGTTATGGCCGATCACATATATATATACGTATACACATGACAAACCCATATATATACATATACACATAACAATCACATATACATACATATATATATACTTTAATCGATTCATTAACAGTATTTTATTATATCTGTTTTATATGCCGTATCCAACGAAAATGTGGAGGCCGGTGGCGGAAAATTCACGACTCCTCCTTCTTACGGCAGCATATTTTACTAGAACAGTGGGTTACCCTGTCCCGCTTGCGGCGCCCCTACGTCTGGTAACCTGTTTTCCTCAAAATCGAAGACATTTTTAATACTGTTACCGATTCCTAATCTAGAAGCCCTCCGAAACTCAACCCAGTGATTCGGCTTGGCTTTCAAGAAGAGAACTATATGCGTGTAGCCACGGCACAGGATTACATACTGAACTGCAATGCTCGCATACCTAAACTGAAACCGATGTTTCAATCTGGTCAATGGCATCGCAAGTTTTTCAAAGGTGGAGGCTACCGGAAAACAAGTGGAGGGGGAGTGGGACAGATGGTTTACTTTTGTTTTGATATAATCGCATCAGTTAATTTTTTCACGTTTGTCGGTAATAGTATGATGGGCCGACCTCCCTTCTCCCTGCCTCCCCACTTTTGAAGGAACTCTGAATGGCTTCATCTGACGGTACAAGCTTTGTGCAACAGCCGACATTTTTGAACGTATACATTATATGTATATTCCTTCGGTCCTCATAAGCATAATGTTTAACTAATTAATTGTGCACTGTTAAGCAAATTTTATATCATGCTTCGATATACGATTAGGAATTTTATCAAACTATCATTGACTAGATATTATATACCCAAACCTGTGAATTACAATCATTGCGAATTGAAAATCTAATACGGTGAAAACTTTTTCCAAATGGCTTCTGAATTGGACGATATGGACAGCGGTGGAACGGATCGTGTTCTCAAACTTGTTGTAGTCGGCGACGGAGCTTCCGGAAAGTCATCGCTCTGTACGCGATTTGCTCAGGATCAATTTGGTCGAAATTATCGTCAAACCGTGGGCCTTGACTTTTTCCTTAAACGTATTAGCTTTGGGTCGAACCAAAACATCCTCGCCACGCTACAAGTATGGGATATCGGTGGTCAAACACTGGGTGGGCCAATGTTGGACAAATATATTTATGGAGCCCATGGAGCATTGCTTGTGTACGATATTACAAATTATGCTAGTTTTGAAAACTTGCAAGACTGGATCAAATGTGTCTTGAAATTTGCCACGCATGGCAATGATGCGGCAAAAAGACCTCACCTTGCTTTAGTGGCAAACAAAACCGATTTAGAACATTTGAAAACTGTCAGCGTGGAAAAGCATGTCAAATTTGCAGACAAAAATGGTAAGCTTTAATCAAACAGAAAACACATAAATATCTTAGGTTTACAACTAGTAACTCTCAAAGCGAGGAGAAACAGACCCAGTATGGTTACCCGTGGCAATGATGCGGCAAAAAGACCTCACCTTGCTTTAGTGGCAAACAAAACCGATTTAGAACATTTGAAAACTGTCAGCGTGGAAAAGCATGTCAAATTTGCAGACAAAAATGGTAAGCTTTAATCAAACAGAAAACACATAAATATCTTAGGTTTACAACTAGTAACTCTCAAAGCGAGGAGAAACAGACCCAGTATGGTTACCCGTGGCAATGATGCGGCAAAAAGACCTCACCTTGCTTTAGTGGCAAACAAAACCGATTTAGAACATTTGAAAACTGTCAGCGTGGAAAAGCATGTCAAATTTGCAGACAAAAATGGTAAGCTTTAATCAAACAGAAAACACATAAATATCTTAGGGTTACAACTAGTATATAACTCTCAAAGCGAGGAGAAACAGACCCAGTATGGCTACCCGTGGCAATGATGCGGCAAAAAGACCTCACCTTGCTTTAGTGGCAAACAAAACCGATTTAGAGCAGTTGAAAACTGTCAGCCTGGAAAAGCATGTAAAATTTGCAGAGAAAAATAATAAGCTTTATGCTGCGTTCACGTTATAATGTCCTCTAGGTTTGGAACTTTTGTCTCGCTGTAGTCGCTACCCTACCGTAGCGACTGTCAGGGTGTCACACATATGTAAACTAATTTCCTAGCGTATACGAAACACACCTAGCTACTATATATTTCCTTTACAGTGTCGTGCACATCCTTTAGCTACCAATATGGCGCGCATTAACTGTAACGGACGTCGTCTGTAGCTAATGTGGTCAATTAGTTAACTGTGCTGTATAGTTTTTTAAATTCTCGATCTTTGTATTTAAACCATATGACGTTGATGAAATAATGAAGCGCACTGTCAATAACACTGTAAGAAGACACGGTGTGCTGGCATTGTTGAGAAATCGCAGTACCCCTGGCTAGCTACCTTTGAAAAAAATTTATAAGAAACATGGGGTGTCACTAAGACACCCTGTTGTCAACAGTGTGCCTGACACTGTGTGACGTACATAGGTTCCAAACGTGAGGGACGTTATAACGTGAACACCGCATTAGTCTAGCAGAAAACACATAAATATCTTAGGTATGCAACTAGTGACTCTCAAAGCGAGGAGAAGCAGACCCAATGTGGCTACCCATGGCAATGATGCGGCAAAAAGACCTCACCTTGCTTTAGTGGCAAACCAAACCGATTTAGAACATTTGAAAACTATCAGTGTGGAAAAGCATGTCAAATTTGCAAACAAAATGGTAAGCTTTATGCGGCGCTCACGTTATAATGTCCCCACACCACGGGCCCAAATCAACACGTGTTAAAGCTACGCTATTTACGATAGCGCACTGAGGCTTTATAATGATCGCAGTATCCATAGTATCCAAAATTAAAATCAAAATAAGCAATGTTTCCTTACGCAATATACTATGTCTATCTTCCTCAAATACTCAGCATTAACGTGCAAAATATGTTCACAAAAATGCATGGTGTCGGTACTGACAATAGGTCGATCTATTCCCTATTCTTTAACTCGATAAGTTGCGAAAGCTCTTGCAGAAACACCCAAGTCGACGAGCGAACTAGCGACACCCAAGCATTATGTGATCTTTGTTCTTCGAGCCTCCAAAACGTCTCGTTTTGAGAGTAAATGATCTGCTGACAACAGCACCTGGATTGAATCTTGCTGCTATATTGGAAATTGTGGCTAGGCAGATAAAACGAAAAATCGTGATTTATGATAGATCATTTTAGTTTTAGAACCGTCATTGACTCACTTGACAAATGAATAAACCACGTATACCCGCTTAAAGCGGACTCATACAAATAAAACATTAAGTTGTATATATCAAACGAATTCCTAGAACATTTTACGTGATACAACTGAGATATAATTTTTGATGGACTCTTATAGATTTTCTTAAAAAAATTTCAGGCATGTCAAGCCATTACGTATCGGCAAAAAGCGGTGACACCGTGCGTCTATGTTTCCAGCGTATCGCAGCAGAGATCCTTGGCATACAGCTAACTAATCGTGATCTAGAAGAACACGTGGAGACTGTTAAAGCTGCAATTCCTGTTCATGACGGACAAGCTACCCAACGTATCAATAGTCGGACGAGTAGCACATCGGCGTCACGAAATTCCGCACAAATTATTTCTAATGCTCAACAAAGCAATACTTGTTGCTTGCAGTAGTGATGTTTATACGTACAGCGCAGTGGGGGATCCAAAAAATTTTACAAAAACAGAGGGGGTTGGCTCTGGGTTCGACCCATCCAAGATCAACAAAGTGTTCTAAAATATTTTTTGCATTTTTTCAAAATTTTCATAACACATCTAAGGTATAACGGGGCGCTTTATGCATCCATTTGGATCCACTAGTGAAAGTCAAAATATGAAATATCAATGTTTAAAGTTTAGAAAGCTTAATATTAGAGAAACAGTCATAGCCAAGTATCTAATCGACGTAATGTCTTAAAAAAAATTGGCAAAATACTAGAGAAAATTTGAGTTAAACGCTGATATTTCGATTGAAAAAATTTCTGGAGCTATTCTCTAAATTCAGTTACGCAGTAATTCTAAGTGCCTTAACTTATGTCCTTATACGAATTTTTGGTTCCACAATACAAATTATTTGGAAATGTGCGGATGGTGACGGTTTTCTCACCAATTTAAGAATTATATATATTTCACAATGATAAATTTAAGAAAATTAGTCGACACAAGTTTCTCCGTTTGTATGCCGAAAATGTCATTAGTTTGGACTTTTACGTAAGACTATATGTCGAAAAAATTTGAACTCAGCCTATGTTCGCGTACAGTCAGTTAGAAAATATAAACTGTTAACACAACTATAAAAAAATATTTTTGACAAATACGTTGGAAAAGTATACGCTTAACCCCTAATGGACCAATAGTGTACTACTTACATTTGGGTAGAGGGACATTATGATTTTGCAACAACGAATCGTTTGATGCTCCCAGCTGGGTTGGCGATAATACGCCTTTGGATGGTTGGTCCACTGCCTGTTGTTTATCCCTCGGAGTACCTGACGGTGACAGTTGTTTCTGACGACAGGAAAAGAGCAATGAAGTGGAATTATCTAACTGCTGCCTCGAGCCACACCAGAATGCGATTACCAGTGCATTGTCTACGGGTCATTGTCGGCTCAAAACATCTTTTCAAGTTAAATAGATCTTGAATACAGTACACATAATCTGTCGTCTTTGCAACCTTCGTACGGGAAGGATAATCAACTTACTCCGTCTCCGAATTAGATGTTGCGCTTTTCTTCTAGTGATATTTTGGTTTATATTCCAAACGTATGAGGTCCCTTTGAGTCTGCCTTCTTTTCCTTCGTTGTTACAACCGTGCAGCTGTCATTTCTAAGCGCGTCTCGTAGACCTAATTTCATGCCTAAGATTCTGTGGTACCTGCTATATGGCTGAGGCATATCTATCAGAACGCGGGTCAACTGTTTCACACAGTCAAGTAAGCAGCTTCACACCCTGCGGAACAGAAATCTATGTATAGAGAGAATATGTCAGTGTCTGGGTATACATTTTGTATCAGTGGTAAATAATATTGAATTTGTCAGTTAGCAATTAAAGGTACAGCATAGCGAAGCCATGTCTAGGACCAATTTTGGCTCTTTGATGTTTGGAAACATGATAAAATCACGGCTAGTAGTAGCTAAGTAGTTCTGATTCATCAGTAGATGTGAAAATTTCGGCTTGAGCCGGGCAGGCCGACATCAGTTTACTACCGGGTCGGGCTGAACGATTCGGTTGTTCTAACTTGAGTCAAAGACCGAATGATTAGTACACGGTTCGATAAACTTGGGTTCGTTTTAAGAATTTCTAGTCAGGCTCAATTTATATATGCGTTTTTATCTTTGTATAATTGTAATATTTATTCCGAAATAGTTCAATGGCTAGTAAATGTGACTGACATCTGATCGTTCAGGGTTCGATACATGACCGATACGAAAAATTGTTCATCGGTGCTCGAAATGTAAATTCCGAATTAATAATCGGTTATACTGCCGGTGATATTAGTGTTATTTATAGTAGTGTTGCAATAATATTTGCCTATATATTTTTTATAAAAATCGTTTCGCATGATGATTTTGAGCGAACATATTTGTTGTGGTTTTCTTAGAAGGCGTTTTTAGGTTGTAATTTCTGCTGTCATTTCTCTTTTATGATGCGCGTAGACTAGCAAATGTTCCAATAAATGATATGGCAGCAGTTAAGTTCTTGTCCTAGAAAGTGAATAATGAAAAGTGTGTACCTACAGATAGATATAAGAAGAAGGGTACTAATATAAAAGTGGGCCGACTAAGTCTATTGCACGGCTCTAACAACGAAGGAAAAGAAGGCAGACTCAAAGGGACCTCATACGTTTCGGAATATAAACCAAAATATCACTAGAAATAAAGCCTTAAAACATCTAATTCGGAGACGGAAGTGCTCCACCGATCCTTCCCGTACGAAGGTTGCAAAGACGACAGATTATGTGTACTGTATTCAAGATCTATTTAACTTGAAAAGATGTTTTTGAGCCGACAATGACCCGTAGACAATGCACTGGTAATCGCATTCTGGTGTGGCTGAGGATAGTTAAGATATCCACTCTATTGCTTGTTTCCTGTCGGCAGAAACAACTGTCAACCGACAGGTTCGAGGGATAAACAACAGGCAGTGGACCAACCATCCAAAGGCGTATTATCGCCAACCCAGCTGGGAGCATCAAACGATTCGTTGTTGCAAAATCATAATGTCCCTTGACCCAAATGTAAGTAGTACACTATCGGTCCATTAGGGGTTAAGCGTATACTTTTCCAACGTATTTGTCAAATATTTTTTATAGTTGTGTTAACAGTTTATATTTTCGAACTGACTGGACGCGAACATATGGTTCAAATTTTTTCGATATATCTTATGTAAAAGCCAAACTAATGACATTTTCGGCATACAAACGGAGAAACTTGTGTTGACTAATTTTCTTAAATTTATCATTGTGAAATATATATAATTCTTAAATTGGTGAGAAAACCGTTACTATCCGCATAATTTTCCAAATAATTTGTATTGTGGAACCAAAAATTCGTATAAGGACATAAGTTAAGGCACTTAGAATTACTGCGTAACTGAATTTAGAGAATAGCTCCAGAAATTTTTTCAATCGAAATATCAGCGTTTAACTCAAATTTTCTCTAGTATTTTGCCAATTTTTTTTAAGACATTACGTCGATTAGATACTTGGCTATGACTGTTTCTCTAATATTAAGCTTTCTAAACTTTAAACATTGATATTTCATATTTTGACTTTCACTAGTGGATCCAAATGGATGCATAAAGCGCCCCGTTATACCTTAGATGTGTTATGAAAATTTTGAAAAAATGCAAAAAATATTTTAGAACACTTTGTTGATCTTGGATGGGTCGAACCCAGAGCCAACCCCCTCTGTTTTTGTAAAATTTTTTGGATCCCCCACTGCGCTGTACGTATAAACATCACTACTGCAAGCAACAAGTATTGCTTTGTTGAGCATTAGAAATAATTTGTGCGGAATTTCGTGACGCCGATGTGCTACTCGTCCGACTATTGATACGTTGGGTAGCTTGTCCGTCATGAACAGGAATTGCAGCTTTAACAGTCTCCACGTGTTCTTCTAGATCACGATTAGTTAGCTGTATGCCAAGGATCTCTGCTGCGATACGCTGGAAACATAGACGCACGGTGTCACCGCTTTTTGCCGATACGTAATGGCTTGACATGCCTGAAATTTTTTTAAGAAAATCATAAGAGTCCATCAAAAAGTTATATCTCAGTTGTATCACGTAAAATGTTCTAGGAATTCGTTTGATATATACAACTTAATGTTTTATTTGTATGAGTCCGCTTTAAGCGGGTATACGTGGTTTATTCATTTGTCAAGTGAGTCAATGACGGTTCTAAAACTAAAATGATCTATCATAAATCACGATTTTTCGTTTTATCTGCCTAGCCACAATTTCCAATATAGCAGCAAGATTCAATCCAGGTGCTGTTGTCAGCAGATCATTTACTCTCAAAACGAGACGTTTTGGAGGCTCGAAGAACAAAGATCACATAATGCTTGGGTGTCGCTAGTTCGCTCGTCGACTGGGTGTTTTTTGCAAGAGCTTTCGCAACTTATCGAGTTAAAGAATAGGGAATAGATCGACCTATTGTCAGTACCGACACCATGCATTTTTGTGAACATATTTTGCACGTTAATGCTGAGTATTTGAAGGAAGATAGACATAGTATATTGCGTAAGGAAAAATTGCTTATTTTGATTTTAATTTTGGATACTATGGATACTGCGATCATTATAAAGCCTCAGTGCGCTATCGTAAATAGCGTAGCTTTAACACGTGTTGATTTGGGCCCGTGGTGTGGGGACATTATAACGTGAGCGCCGCATAAAGCTTACCATTTTGTTTGCAAATTTGACATGCTTTTCCACACTGATAGTTTTCAAATGTTTTAAATCGGTTTGGTTTGCCACTAAAGCAAGGTGAGGTCTTTTTGCCGCATCATTGCCATGGGTAGCCACATTGGGTCTGCTTCTCCTCGCTTTGAGAGTCACTAGTTGCATACCTAAGATATTTATGTGTTTTCTGCTAGACTAATGCGGTGTTCACGTTATAACGTCCTCACGTTTTGGAACCTATGTACGTCACACAGTGTCAGGCACACTGTTGGCGACAGGTGTCTTAGTGACACCCCATGTTTCTTATAAATTTTTTTCAAAGGTAGCTAGCCAGGGGTACTGCGATTTACTCAACAATGCCAGCACACCGTGTCTTCTTACAGTGTTATTGACAGTGCGCTTCATTATTTCATCAACGTCATATGGTTTAAATACAAAGATCGAGAATTTAAAAAACTATACAGCACAGTTAACTAATTGACCACATTAGCTACAGACGACGTCCGTTACAGTTAATGCGCGCCATATTGGTAGCTAAAGGATGTGCACGACACTGTAAAGGAAATATATAGTAGCTAGGTGTGTTTCGTATACGCTAGGAAATTAGTTTACATATGTGTGACACCCTGACAGTCGCTACGGTAGGGTAGCGACTACAGCGAGACAAAAGTTCCAAACCTAGAGGACATTATAACGTGAACGCAGCATAAAGCTTATTATTTTTCTCTGCAAATTTTACATGCTTTTCCAGGCTGACAGTTTTCAACTGCTCTAAATCGGTTTTGTTTGCCACTAAAGCAAGGTGAGGTCTTTTTGCCGCATCATTGCCACGGGTAGCCATACTGGGTCTGTTTCTCCTCGCTTTGAGAGTTATATACTAGTTGTAACCCTAAGATATTTATGTGTTTTCTGTTTGATTAAAGCTTACCATTTTTGTCTGCAAATTTGACATGCTTTTCCACGCTGACAGTTTTCAAATGTTCTAAATCGGTTTTGTTTGCCACTAAAGCAAGGTGAGGTCTTTTTGCCGCATCATTGCCACGGGTAACCATACTGGGTCTGTTTCTCCTCGCTTTGAGAGTTATTAGTTGTAAACCTAAGATATTTATGTGTTTTCTGTTTGATTAAAGCTTACCATTTTTGTCTGCAAATTTGACATGCTTTTCCACGCTGACAGTTTTCAAATGTTTAAATCGGTTTTGTTTGCCACTAAAGCAAGGTGAGGTCCTTTTGCCGCATCATTGCCACGGGTCACCATACTCAGACTGTTTATCCTCGCTTTGAGAGTTACTAGTTGTAAACCTAAGATATTTATGTGTTTTCTGTTTGATTAAAGCTTTCCATTTTTGTCTGCAAATTTGACATGCTTTTCCACGCTGACAGTTTTCAAATGTTCTAAATCGGTTTTGTTTGCCACTAAAGCAAGGTGAGGTCTTTTTGCCGCATCATTGCCATGCGTGGCAAATTTCAAGACACATTTGATCCAGTCTTGCAAGTTTTCAAAACTAGCATAATTTGTAATATCGTACACAAGCAATGCTCCATGGGCTCCATATAAATATATTTGTCCAACATTGGCCCACCCCGTGTTTGACCACCGATATCCCATACTTGTAGCGTGGCGAGGATGTTTTGGTTTGACCCAAAGCTAATACGTTTAAGGAAAAAGTCAAGGCCCACGGTTTGACGATAATTTCGACCAAATTGATCCTGAGCAAATCGCGTACAGAGCGATGACTTTCCGGAAGCTCCGTCGCCGACTACAACAAGTTTGAGAACACGATCCGTTCCACCGCTGTCCATATCGTCCAATTCAGAAGCCATTTGGAAAAAGTTTTCACCGTATTAGATTTTCAATTCGCAATGATTGTAATTCACAGGTTTGGGTATATAATATCTAGTCAATGATAGTTTGATAAAATTCCTAATCGTATATCGAAGCATGATATAAAATTTGCTTAACAGTGCACAATTAATTAGTTAAACATTATGCTTATGAGGACCGAAGGAATATACATATAATGTATACGTTCAAAAATGTCGGCTGTTGCACAAAGCTTGTACCGTCAGATGAAGCCATTCAGAGTTCCTTCAAAAGTGGGGAGGCAGGGAGAAGGGAGGTCGGCCCATCATACTATTACCGACAAACGTGAAAAAATTAACTGATGCGATTATATCAAAACAAAAGTAAACCATCTGTCCCACTCCCCCCTCCACTTTGTTTTCCGGTAGCTTCCACCTTTGAAAAAAACTTCCGATAATTTGACCAGATTGAAACATCGGTTTCAGTTTAGGTATGCGAGCATTGCAGTTCAGTATGTAATCCTGTGCCGTGGCTACACGCATATAGTTCTCTTCTTGAAAGCCAAGCCGAATCACTGGGTTGAGTTTAGGAGGGCTTCTAGATTAGGAATCGGTAACAGTATTTTTAAAAATGTCTTCGATTTTTGAGGAAAACAGGTTACAAGATTTCTTAGGGCGCCGCAAGCGGGACAGGGTAACCAGTCTCTTATAGTAAAATATGCTGCCGTAAGAAGGAGGAGTCGTGAATTTTTCCGCCACCGGCCTCCCACATTTTCATTTTGGATACGGCATATAAAACAGATATAATAAAATACTGTTAATGAATCGATTAAAGTATATATATATGTATGTATATGTGATTGTTATGTGTATATGTATATATATGGGTTTGTCATGTGTATACGTATATATATATGTGATCGGCCATAACTCCGGAAAGACTTAACCGATTTTCATGATCTTGGGCTCGATTTACCGTGTAATCGATTAACCGGCATAATCGATTTACCGTGTACAGCACGAGCTTTTTGATTTGGGGTCTGGTTCCAGGGTCAGGGGTCAAAATCTGGGTTTTTGTCCAATTTTATCAAATTTTAATACTCTTCACGGAAGCAAGGTTATTTTTATCTTAACTTTCGAAATTTTTTTCTCTGGTTAGTTTTATTTCATAGTAAAATGACAAATGCCGATGCCACTTTTTGTTTTTCGATTAAGGTGCAGGTTCTGGATTTATAAGTTTAAAGTACTGGGGTATGGCGCCCCAGTGGTTCCTCGACCGAAATTTGAAAATTTGTTCTGATGTCTTGTGCGGCTGATAAGTTTCACCTGGGGATTTCAGGCGCGGGAAACTCATTACTGAAGCTGGTTTGCTCTGTGACCCATGGTTCTATGGGTCTGGAGGTATGACACCCCATGGTTCGGGGTCAGAGGTCAAAATCAGGATATTTTACCACATTTTAGTGTCCTTCACGGAAGCAAGGTTATTTTTATCTTAACTTTCGAATTTTTTTCTTTCGTTGGTTTTATTTCATAAAAAATGACAAATGTCGATGCCTCTTTTTTGTTTTTCGATTAAAGCTCTGGTTCTAGAGTTATGGAATTTGAGGTATGGTGCCCCAATGGTTCTTCGACCCAAAATTGGAAAATTTGTTCTGACGTCCTGGGCGACTGAAAAGATTCACTTAGAGGTTTTCGGGCATGAGAAACTCATTGGCGGTGCTGGTTTTGCTTTGTTACCCCTGGTTACATGGGTTCGGGGGTGGGGGAGGTCTGGCCGAAAACGTCCGCGTCATCAAACACGTGTTTATATGTGAGTACAGGGAAGTGTTATATATACTCTTCCCTAATGCACTCTTGGTAATAATAAAATTACAATATATGGTATAGTGGATAAAGTTGGGAGCTGTCGCAACATATATACTGAGGTATTTGAGGCTACAATGCAATAAACTGTTAGTGGATGCTGTAACGAATTTTGTCCACGGTATAACCGGATTTCATGTACAAATGCAGGCAAACTTGTTTATATTTTTACATGTTCAGTAATATTTAAGATACAAGGTGTACGAACGAGAAACGCTCTTTCTTTTTACACCGAAATTCATTTTTAAATACACCGAGAAACACCTTTTTAGACACACTTCGACAGCTCAAATTTTCCTGTTTATAGTGTCCGTCTTGGGCATGCATAGACTGAATTTTTGGCTCAAATCTCCACCATACATTCGTCAGGAGGCAAATAGTCAGACTTCTTCAAATTTTATGGGAACAAACCAATTTCAGGCGTTGAAAAATCTATTATGTTTATAAATGTTCCATAATGCGAAAATTACACAGCCATTGCAAAAGCCGAATATTTTAGAAGAAATATCTACGTTATAAGACAACTACTGATAAGCGGAGGAAAACATTCAATTGAATTCTTTACGTCTGTATTCGTTGGTTACATATGAAAAGTCAGATTAAACAATAGTACATTGATATTTTTTAACAGTTTGCTGAGGTGGGGACGCGAACGCAACCTCATGGACGCGCCCTCTCTCGGGCACCCCGCCTATGTCCAGGGTCTTCATATTGTATGCCCGATAGATTTGCTATTATCATTAGTACCCGCGAGCTTATTAATTGTTTTCATAGCAGTTACATAAACATTAGTCGTATTAGTTCCCGGCTACTGGTCTTCGGCCACCGCGGGCGTTTACTCTTGGAGCCGAACCGTAGATAAAGTTATATTAACAGGACATCCTATATGTTCGATGAAAACAAACGCTTAATGATCACAATAAGAAAAAATATAAACAGAACAATTTCGAAAAGCTTTCGAATTATCGCCAACTAATAGACCGGCCTTTCAAAGTTTAACCAATATTATGCTGATGGTGCAAAACCATTGTAATTTTTTAGGTTTATGTTGAAGACTGCTATAAATTTTTGACGGAATCCATCGAAAACATAGAGTAATGACTGATAACACAGCTGATGACGTACTCAACAAGAATAATGACACAAATTCATCCAAGGGATCAAAAGTCATGATCCTATAACCAAAAGAAAAAAGATCCCGTTAGAAAACCCAGCTTATGAGGTACTTAACAACAAAAAAGATGATCTAAATCCATCCAAGGGCTTTAAAGTTATGACCCGATAGTCAAGGGAAAAAGGAAAAAATACCGTTGGGTAATTCAGCTTAGGAGGTTCTCTACAAAAAAGGACACAACTTCATCCAAGGGATCAAAAGTGATGATTCTATAACCAAAAGAAAAAAGATCCCGTTAGAAAACCCAGCTTATGAGGTACTTAACAACAAAAAAGATGATCTAAATCCATCCAAGGGCTTTAAAGTTATGACCCGATAGTCAAGGGAAAAAGGAAAAATACCGTTGGGTAATTCAGCTTAGGAGGTTCTCTACAAAAAAGGACACAACTTCATCCAAGGGATCAAAAGTGATGATTCTATAACCAAAAGAAAAAAGATCCCGTTAGAAAACCCAGCTTATGAGGTACTTAACAACAAAAAAGATGATCTAAATCCATCCAAGGGCTTTAAAGTTATGACCCGATAGTCAAGGGAAAAAGGAAAAATACCGTTGGATAATTCAGCTTAGGAGGTTCTCTACAAAAAAGGACACAACTTCATCCAAGGGATCAAAAGTGATGATTCTATAACCAAAAGAAAAAAGATTCCGTTAGGAAATCCAGCTTATGAGGTACTTAACAACAAAAAAGATGATCTAAATCCATCCAAGGGCTTTAAAGTTATGACCCGATAGTCAAGGGAAAAAGGAAAAAATACCGTTGGGTAATTCAGCTTAGGAGGTTCTCTACAAAAAAGGACACAACTTCATCCAAGGGATCAAAAGTGATGATTCTATAACCAAAAGAAAAAAGATTCCGTTAGGAAATCCAGCTTATGAGGTACTTAACAACAAAAGAGTATGATACTAAATCCATCCAAGGGCTTTAAAGTTATGACCCGATAGTCAAGGGAAAAGGAAAAAAGTACCGTTGGGTAATTCAGCTTAGGAGGTTCTCTACAAAAAAGGACACAACTTCATCCAAGGGATCAAACGTGATGATACTATCCAACCAAAAGAAAAAAGATTCCGTTAGGAAATCCAGCTTATGAGGGATTAACAACAAAAAAAGATGATCAAATTCATCAAGGGCTTTAAAGTTATGACCCATAGTCAAGGGAAAGGAAAAAATACTGTTGGCAAATCCAGCTTAGGAGGTTCTCTACAAAGGACAGTACTTCATCCCAGGGATTGAAAGTGATCATCCAGAACCAAACAAAAATCTAGAAACTCCAGCTAGAAGGTACTTAACAACAAAAAAGATGATCTAAATCCATCCAGGCTTTAAAGTTATGACCCATAGTCAAGGGAAAGGAAAAAAAATACCGTTGGGTAATCCAGCTAGGAGGTTCTCTACAAAAACTATGACACAAAATCTATTTAAGGGCTTTAAGCTTATGAACAAATAACCAATCAAAATTTAGCAACATGTAATTTTGTGACATAGCAGGAGCAGGAGGAGGTAGGATAGTTAGGAGCCAGAGCATACAATTTTTATTAAGAGAATGGAGATTAAAAAGCAGTTAATACTGCGCAGAATACAATTTCATGCTACGAACGAATGAAACAATTATCAAAGGTTTGTGTGATCTGGGAAGGGGATGATTCCAGCAGACTATGCTGCATAAAGGTATAACCTAAAATCACTTTGAGAATTTCCCCGTTTTTTTGAGTCGTTCCTCACACTTTTTGGATTTTTGGTCATAATCGCGAAAATTGCTGGTACGAGTGCGAAACGGAATGAACAGATAAATATGGTCTAGGACGTGCGGATCTTTGAGGTGGGGAAGGATTTAATCCTTATCTACAACTGTCTAGTTTTCCCAAGCATTCGGTTCAGACAACTGAACTTTTCTGTAAAGCACAAATAGTATTGCGTTGATTTGCTTTAACCATGTAAAGTAAAACATCTGACCAAAACAAATCATTTCAGCAGTGTCTTCAGCTTAGCAACTATGTTATAGTTGGCATGGAAATGGGACAAATTATTTGGAAAAATTTCTGAACATAGGGCGAATTATTGGATACCACATGCCGCAACTCCACCGTACGACCCTCCACCCATCACCGCACCCTTAACAAGGCTGATTTTGGACACATATGAAAATATTACAGATATTTTGGGCGTAACGCAAAATTTGGGATCTAATATTAGTACTGCAATTTTTGGAAGCAAATCTATCTGGCGTAGACAAAACGATTTTCCCCGATGCGTCCAACAAAATGATGGTTACATTGATAGAACTCTGACCAAAACTGCATTGTAAAACACATTTCGCTCTTACTTTATTAATAATTATTATGAGGATCGTTTGTTCGACAAAATATGTTTTCATTTATTACGGTTTATATTTATAATAGTATCCGGTCAGGCTTGACACAGTGAGGTCAATAATTTAATTCTTGACTGGGCTGTGACAAGGATTTATGGTTTTAAAGCCTCATTACAACAATTCATAGCAGTGTGATCAGTAACTGGTTACCAAACAAAATAAATGAGATAATATATAAACATATGAAAGAAAAGATAATCGGTAAATAATTCTCAACCAATTATATACTCAAAGACAGAGAGCGAGATATACAGATGTCATGTGGTTCGCTGTTTTTAATAGCCGACAGCTACAAAATGCTAAACTACCATAATAGCATTGCTCGCTATTAACAAGCACAGAAATATAGTAGTACATACATATACTTGGTATATATAATGCAGTGCATGACGATATGTGCTTCATTTTAGAGAGAGTTGTTAGGCAACGTAATGATGATGATCTATCTTTAAATAAATAAATTGCTGTGCTCAAATGAAGTTCTACAATAAGCTTTTTCCCAGCATAAACTTAATTTTTTTACAGCTAAAAATGAAAGGGGCCTGTTTAAAGTATCGTATTTAAAGGCACCTCGTTTAAAGTATCGTATTATACATCAATGAAACCCGAAAAAATAAAAAAAATCAGTCGAATAAAATCTGAGTTTCTATGCTTATGGAATCATGTTTTTTTTTATAAAGCTACACAACCCTTACTCAAATATCATAAAGATAAAATGAGGTTATGATGATAGTCCTAAACTAATTGCGATTCTGTATTGCTTTCTACACAGGGAAAATCACCCAGAAAATTTTAGCTGGAGACTCACCGTTGGGTTTGTGAGGGTCGACCCAGCAAGTCGATCTGACGGTTGAAAGTTGAAAAAACATTTTAATGCTGTTTCAGCTTTGTGGGGGTGGGGAGGGGAGCAACAACAAAAAACTGAGGAAATTTTAGGCTCAGTTGCATCGTTGACTACGTCCCTGTTCCGTCAGAGTAACAGCATTCTATTCCTAAGGTTTGTAAGTAAACTGCATGTTCCGACATGGCAATCCTTTTGTCATGTTTTGTATTATGTATGCCGTATATGAAGATTTTATATTTTTTGTTTATTTTATTTTTCAAATATAAATCAAAAAGTTTATACATACACAAATGTAAACCACGAAACGAACTGTACAAATTTTGGCATCATGATGATTGTCTGTCAGTCAAAGTTGGTATGGCACGAATCGGGACTTGTGATACAATGGTGATTGCAGGGGCGCAGTACGCCGGTTGAAAGTTTTAGGACCGCTACTCCAAAATTGGGGAGGCTACCTTGTGAAGGGACCCGCATCCATGCCTCCCGTACTGCGTCTCTGGACGATTGACAGTGTTACAAGTTAACGGGATCACCCAAGGTATGTACGCGGCACGAAGTTCGACAGTTGACCAACATGTAATCGGGATTTTGTGTACATTGACCTTGAACTGCCCAAAAGCCACATTCGGTATCCTGGTCTCGGTTTGGACATTCGTTACCTGAAAAAACCGATAGCGAATTAAACAGCAAAAGCTTTAACTGCTACACCCAAATAGAACAAACTCAACTTTAACAGCGTTTCCTCTAATCCGGATTCGGTGGTACGAATCAGTTTGCGAAACGGAAAAAGTATTTTTCAAACTAAGTTTTTTGACCACAAATAGCACAAACTCAACTCTACTAAGCGTTCCTCCCAATACAGAGTCGATGGAACAAACCTGTTTGCAAAAAGTAAAAAAATATGTTTTCCTAACTATAGATTTTTGACCATAAATAGCACAAACTCAATTTTAACAAGGTGTCCCTCCCAATACGGAGTCGGCGAGACGAACTAGTTTGCAAAAAGTACAAAAATGTTTTTCAATCTTAAGATTTTCGACTATAAATAGCACAAACTCAACTTTAACAAGTGTCCCTCCCAATACGGAGTCGGCGAGACGAACTAGTTTGCAAAAAGTAAAAAAATATTCAACCTAAAGATTTTTGACCATAAATACCAACGTGTACGTACCAACATTTGGCGTGAAGTTACTCGTACGCATATAATTTGTCAATTTCAATTCAGCACGCCAATATAACGTTTGACATCACCGCTTACAACCCCTAGCCCCGCAATAAGCTGTTTTTTCAACGATATAACGTACGACTCCTAAAGGTGAACTGGCTCAGTAATACCACGACCAGTTATATATTCTTTAAAATTCACGTTTGGCTTGGTGTAAAACACTTATGATGTTCAACTCATCTCGTCTTCGGAATTTTTCGAAGGTTTAAGAATAGGATAGGTTTTAATATAGGGATCAAAGTTGGGGCTTATATTTTGCCTATATCCAATCTCATTATCCCAGTTGATGGTAAATACAAAGATATCTGATTACTGATTTGTTGCTGAGCTACGTAATTAGAACAACTATACCAGATACAAATTGCCCAAATAATTAATTTAGTTTACCATCAAATAAAACAATGCATTCATTGTTCACAAGCTCTTCTAAAATATAGAATAATAATGCGGTTTGCGCTTTTGTCAAAGGTACTATTCGGTTCTGTTTCAATCACGTTATGATGTACCAGTAATTCTGAGTACCAAATTTGATTCACTGTTCAAGTACAAAATTTGGGTTAAAAATAGTCTCGATATTCTACGTAAAAAATGTATATACACTGTGTACGTTTCAATTGGCAATTAAAATTCAAACAAGTTGTGATTGAATGCAAATATCATCAGCTGTAATCTATCCTTAGAAGAGTCCTTAAACTAACTCGGTGTTTTTGTGATAAGGTGAAGATAATTACGACATGGGTCTGCATGGTATGGACTTCCCTATAAATATGTTGTATTACTGACAAGCGTTTATTAGGCTCTTTTAGCTAAGCCTGTAGTTCTGGCCAGCTGTGTTGGTCCACGAGTCGTTAAGATATCTCTGATGCATCAGAACCATTTTCCGTTTTGTAATAAAATTGCACAATGAAAGAAAAAAAATTTTTTTGTGTCATCAAAACTATATGTGCCATGCCTCTAGCTTCAACGCGATGGTGCTAATTTATCCCTGAAATATATATTCTTAAATTCTAGGCTATCAGGTTGACATTTTCGAAGAAATGTGCGAATGACATAGCATATCAAATTATGAGGTGCTAATTTATCCCTAAATATATACTCTTAAATTCTAGGCTATCAGGTTGACATTTTTGAAGAAATGTGCGAATGACATAGCATATCAAATTATGAGGTGCTAATTTATCCCTAAATATATACTCTTAAATTCTAGGCTATCAGGTTGACATTTTTGAAGAAATGTGCGAATGACATAGCATATCAAATTATGAGGTGCTAATTTATCCCTAAATATATACTCTTAAATTCTAGGCTATCAGGTTGACATTTTTGAAGAAATGTACGAATGACATATCATATCAAATTATGAGGTGCTGATATTATCCCGTAAATATATACTCTTAAATTCTAGGCTATCAGGTTGACATTTTTGAAGAAATGTGCGAATGACATAGCGTATCAAATTATGATGCGTACGTATGTACGATATACCCTCTTATATTGCAATTGTAGCGGTCCTTTGGTGTAATGGTCAACAGCGCACGTCTTAAAAC
>JASANE010023920.1:0-67514 GCA_030248225.1 Trileptium ribeirensis | reverse complement strand
ACAACACTCATCTATTCATACTTCATAATCAATATTCAATACCAAAAACAAAGAATAACTATATAGTAAGAATCACCTCGCTACATAGACGCTAGCAAACAGTACCATAATATATCAAAATATACGCGCCTGCCGTGAATATATTAATATATATATATATATATATATATTAATAATATTCACGGCAGGTGTGTATATTTTGATATATTATGGTACTGTTTGCTAGCGTCTCATGTAGCGAGGTGATTCTTACTATATAGTTATTCTCTTTGTTTTTGGTATTGAATATCATTATTTTTTAAGTATGAATGATGAGTGTTGTCATGATTAGTGTTGTTTAGAGAGTTTTTTTAATTAATTATTATTAGTGACGATGGGAAACCTTTTTTTTGAGAATAGGACCAATGTGTCATTGTAACGTAGAGAAGTGTCAGTTGTTAGTTTTGCCGAGCCGGTTGCGTTGGCGACATTGAGTTCACGTTTCATTTTTCTGGTCTCTCGAATTGGATCAATTAGCTATCTTTAATTAGTTCCTCATGACGTTTCACAGAGTATGGCGAGTGGTGTTTTTCAAAGTGCGGCGCGCCGTTTCGGTTAAACATGCTAGTCGGGGCCCAACTCGTTTTATTTGAGACCAGGCCGAATTGTGATGGGTTCGTACGTCCGTTTAACGGTTAATTATATCTGCTTTCACCACGGTTTTTGCGAGCTGCTCCGCGTGGCCCCACCATCCACCAAGTACCATATGAATGATTTGGAGCCGAATTTTACACGGTGATTCGATTACACGTAATACCAATTCGAACAATCTAAGAGCCTAGACGTCATTCACTAGGTTTGTAGCTAGAAATTGTACGTAGCTGTTCCCAGGGTACGTGGGAACCGGGAAGTGCATCACACCTCTCATCTGCACTTCCATCTGCCAAGCAAAGTGTTGTAAATATTCGCTGACCCGGGCCGAGCAGGATAAAACGAGCTGTGCTATCGATTTTGTATTATCGACATGGAGGGACCTGATATCTTTATTATGCACTCGTCTTGTTGTATTAAAATGTATTACTTGAGGACCTATAGACGAGGTGTTATTAGTGTACAACTCCACGAGTACCGTACTGGTGATCTTGGGAACTTAAATGTCGATAAAAGTGTAATTTAACCAAAATTAGGCGTTTAGAGTTAAAATGAGCATTTCGATAGGATGGTTGCAAGCTTTAGCGAGTAAAACCCACTGCCTCCGTCCATCAAGGGCACTGTAAAGAAAAGGCACTTTGTTGTATTTAAACTAATAAACCTTTATCGCCGATTTGGCGCCTGTTGGTGGTTTCATTGCAAGAGAGCGTAATAAAGTTAAATCGGTATGAGCCACAGAGCTGCTATTTGGTTTTGAGATTTTTCAAGGAAAAAGGAAAAGTAAGCTAGAAGTTATCACCACTTTCCTGGTACGCCAGACCACGATCTCGCGCACCCCAGTTACTAGATAAGTATAGTGGCCCGGATCTGTAATTAAATTGTAACATTGGTGTGTTATAGTAGCTCCGGGGGGGTCGAGCGCTGCGTAGGGGGATGCAAGAACGGCCAGATAAAAAGAATACCAGCTCGACAAAAGCCGCCCCACGCCGCCCTGGGTATTTCCCTGTCGCCCTCGGACTGGCTATGAGCGTACCCCACGTACATATGTATATATGCATATGTAACAGAATACTCGTAATTTTGTATAAATATATAAAATATATTAAATCTATATAAAACCTAAAATTCACTCATATTCCCTCCACATCAAAACCCCAAATTTTATACTGAAACTCTGAAAACCTATTTCTTTCCTTTAAAAAATCATGTTCCCAACCCATATCCCCAGCCCCCCATCCACCCTCTTCTTTAAAACCAAGAGCTCAATCTAAAGATCATCTTTTTTTTTTCAATTTTCTTCTAATTAGTTTGAACCTCCTCCACCAGTTCACTATCTTCTACAGTTCTATTTCATCTACCCAATCCTCATTCATATTGTACCCTCTTCCTTCTTATTTCATGCATCAATCTTTTAAAATATCCTTCTTTCTTTTCATTTTTTAATATCCTCCTTATTCCTCCAGCTCAATCCTGATCTGAAATTTATCTTTTTGACTACCGTATTCATGTCACTTACCTTCTCATTTCTTTATTTTTCAGAAAACTTACAATTTCCCAGTTTCATATTTTCTTCAACTTTCAACATTTCTAATCAATTAAATATTTTCTTAATTTTTTAAAACAATTAAAAACCTTATTTCTTCAAAATTCCGATTTCAATCTCACTGATTCCTTTTACCATATTAAAATTTTACCATTCCTCCTTCCAGTTTTGTTAACCGTATTTAATTTTCGTCCTTTTTATTTGATATTTCCTTCAAAATTCTTTAAATCATATAAGATATATTCATTATTCGTGCAGTGAAATTTGCACATATTGACTATACCTTGTTCGTGAGGTGTCACGGCGAGAGGGCGTTCAACTACCATTCTTAATTTGTTTTGAAGTCCTTATTATTCAATTTTCTTATTCTAGTGTTGTCTTAACAGGTTTCTGTGATTACTTTATTCAAGAAACATTTTACATAATAGTTGGTTTTGCTGAACACCAAACGTGCAACGCGCGTTATATACAAGGAAGCTACTTATCATAATAAAGCTTGCATTACTTTTATTATCATTAATCCAATTAGTAATGTTAAGTCAAGCAAGAAGCGTTAACGAAAAGCTATGTTCTTCCTGAAGTTTCAACGAACAACTGGAATCAAGAACAATAGCATTGTTGTGAATTTGGAAGGAATACGGCGAAACAGCACCAATCCAGCTGGTTGTGGATGATATTTATCTGGTGCAATGATTTCAGCTGAAAAAGGTTCGTTTGAGTCGTCAACTTAATCTTTTTCTGCGGCGGTGTAGCTTCGTGCTTACGCGACGCTCCGACCCCCAGCGACCACTATAACACACGAAAGACAGAATTCAGGCCACCAATTAATACTACAGTGACAGCTGGGGTGCGCGAGTTCGGGTTCTGGCGTGCCAGGAAAGTGGTGACAGTTTGCTAGTGTCTCCTACTTCGGGGTTACTTCAACGACTTTAACAGCTCAGCACACACCGATGTAGATTTATTACGCTCTTTTCTATCGAGTTCAACGACAGCCAACGGATCTTAAACGTTTATTTTTAACTATAACGAAGTGCTGATTTTCCACGGCGTTCCTAAGCTGCGATTCGCTGATGTTTATTGAAAAAACAAAGATTTATAGATTAAAACCCAGAGTTGAATTTAAACA
Organism: Trileptium ribeirensis; assembly: GCA_030248225.1. Taxonomy (NCBI): domain Eukaryota; kingdom Metazoa; phylum Nematoda; class Enoplea; order Enoplida; family Thoracostomopsidae; genus Trileptium; species Trileptium ribeirensis. The sequence goes on along the minus strand of JASANE010023920.1, from coordinate 64,215 downwards.
TTCTGTCAGTTGGCTAGACTGAAAGTTCGAGCTCCTAAATAGGTTTCGTAGCACTCCGCAAGCTTTATATAAAGAACACAATTCGATATCATCCGTAATTATTACGCCTGTAGATGCTAGTTAATATGAAAGCATAATACGTCCGTGACACACACCCTTTTCTAACTAATAACGTTTACCATAAGTGTTTTTACCCGATGCGGCAGCATAACACCGATATCTAACACTTTTCTACCCGGCACTTATATTCGAACAGTACGGCAATAGTATCTAGTCAACAACCACTTTCAATCAAACGCTCAGTAATTTGAAGTAAAATCCGAAATCGTGAAATCTGCGTACTAGCTAGGTAGCCATAAACACAATAAAGGATAATAGGGAAAAATACCGGTAATCTCCGCTGAATGCAATTATTGTGGTTATACTTAATTTCTATGCGAGACAATCGTTAAGGGTCTCGTCCCAAGTCGACAACTTCACGCATCAACCCGTTGACGAACGCTGTGAATTTTCTCGTAACCAAAATATTATAAACACGTAAAGTAAATAAGTGGCAACATGTCCAGCAATCTCCTCCAAGCAGCGCTTCATAGCCACTAAAAATTCTAACTCGATCACTACTCATCGCAATAATTGTAGAAAATCCATATATGCATCGCCTTCAAATGTAAAACGTTCTGTTCTCGTAACAGGCCTTAGCTAGGTCGTCCTAAACTCTAATTAATTAAAATATAATTATTACAAAAAAAACTTTGTCGGTCTTAAGACACAACCAACTGCGCACTAAACATTAGCGCTCGCTCCACTAAAACGCCACGTAAGCTAAACTCATGAAACCGTCCCTAAGCATAGCTAGGTAATTAAATTCGAAAACTAAAAACTAATAATAATCACACATCATCATTACTCAATACAATAAAATTCAATATTCAATACCAAAAACAAGTAGAATAACTAGTAAGAATCACCTCGCCCCGTAGGCGCTAGCAAACAGTACCATAATATATCAAAATATACGCGCTTGCCGCGAATATAATAATATATATATTATATAATTTAGAGGAATTTTGAAGGGAAATTTGAAATGAGAAAAGGGGTAGAAAGTTGGGGTGTGGTTTGAGAAAAGTAGAAAGAGGGGGATGGTGAAATTTTAATATGGTGAAGGGGATAGGTAGGGGAGTTGAAATTGGGAATTTGAGGAGTGGGGGTTAAGTATTTAGAAAATAGGAGATGTTTGATTGATTGAAAAATGTGAAAAGTTGGAGAAAAATGGGAATTTTGGAAAGTTGTAATTTATGAAAAATAGAGGAATGGGAAAGGGGTGAAGTAGATATATGAATACCGGTGGTAAGGGAAAAAGGATATTAAAATTTGGGGGATAGGGATTGAGTTTTGAGGGAATGGGGGATGTTTAAAAAATGGAGAAAAAGGGAGAAAAAGGATATTTTTAGAAAGGGTAAATTTATAGGAAATAAGAAGAAGGGGAAGGAGGGGGTTAATATGTGGATGGGGGTAGTAATGTGAAAAAGATATGAAAATTTTAGGAAGATTGGTGGAGGTTTGGGTGAGAGGGAGGGGTTTGAATTTTGGTAGAAAAAGTAGGAAAAAGGAGAAAAATAGATTTTGGGTAGAATTTTGGTTTTAGAAGAAGAGGGTGGATGAGTAGGGATATGGGTTGGGAACAGTGATTTTTTAAAGGAAAGAATAGGTTTTAGGAGTTTTTAAGTATAAAATTTGGGGTTTTGGGATGTGGAGGGATATGGGTGAATTTTAGGTTTTATATAGATTTAATATATTTTATATATTTATACAAAATTACAAGCTAGTTTATATTTACATATAGCAAGTTATATATACATATATTTACGCAAGATATTACGCTCATAGCCATGCCGAGGGCGACAGGGAATACCAGGGCGGCGTGGGGGCGGCCTTTGTCGGAGCTTGGTATTCTTTTATCTGGCCGTTCCTTCCGTGCTACGCGACGCTCCGACCCCCAGAGACTACTATAACACACCAATGTTACAATTTAATTACAATCCGGGCCACCAAGTATATACTTATCTAGTAACTGGGGTGCGCGAGATCGTGGTCTGGCGTACCAGGAAAGTGGTGATAACTTCTAGCTTACTTTTCCTTTTTCCTTGAAAAATCTAACCAAATAACAGCTCTGTGGCTCGTCGATTAACTTTATTACGCTCTCTTGCAATGAAACCACCAACAGGCGCGATGGCGATAAAGGTTTATTAGTTAATGCGACGAAGTGCCTTTTCTTTACAGTGCCTTGATCGATCGAGGCAGTGGGTTTTACTCGCTAAAGCTTGCAACCATCTATCGAATCGTTAACTCTAACGCCTAACTGGTAAATTACACTTATCGACATTTAAGTTCCGAGGCAGGTTACGGTACTCCGTGAGGATTCTACACTAATAACACCTCGTCTATAGTCCTCAAGTAATACGCTTTAATACAACAACGAGTGCATAATAAAGATATCAGGTCCCATTTCCATGTCGATAATACAAAATCGATCGCACACACTACTCCGTTTTATCCTGCTCAGCCAGGTAGCGAATATTACAACACTTTGCTTGGCAGATGAAGTAAATCAAGAACGGATATAGATAGTTCCCAGTTCCCACGTACCCTGGGAAGCACTGCATACAATTTCTAGCTACGAACCTAGTGAATGACGTCTCGCACTCTTAGATTGTTTCGAATTATCTTACGTGTAATCGAATCACCGCTGAATTCACTAGAATGGTTAGTATGGTACTACTTGAGATAAATAGTGAGGCCACGCGAGAGCACTCGCAAAAACCATGAAAGCAGATATAATTAACCGTTAAACAGGACGTCATTAACAAAACCCATCACAATTCAGTATCTCAAATAAAACGAGTTGTGACCGACTAGCATGTTTTTAACCGAAACATTGTCAACACCGCACTTTGAAACACCACTCGCCATACTCTGTGAAACGTCATGAGAACTAATTAAAGATAGCTAATTAATCCATTCGAGAGACCAGAAAAATGAAACATGAACTCAATGTCGCCAACGCAACCGCTCGCAAAACTAACAACTAACACTGTCTACGTTACAATGACACGTAGTACTATATTCTGAGAAGGTCCCTTCCATTAGCTAAGTAATTAATTAAAAAACTCTCTAAACAACACTAATCATAACAACACTCATCATTCCATACATCATAATCAATATTCAATACCAAAAACAAAGAATAACTATATAGTAAGAATCACCTCGCTACATAGACGCTAGCAAACAGTACCATAATATATCAAAATATACGCGCCTGCCGTGAATATATATAAATATATATATATATATATATATATATATATATATATATATATATATATCTCTAGATATATATATATATATATATATATATTATATTATATAATTTAGAGGAATTTTGAAGGAAAATTTGAAATGAGGAAAGGGGTAGAAAGTTGGGGTGTGGTTTGAGAAAAGTAGAGAGAGGGGGATGGTGAAATTTTAATATGGTGAAGGGGGTAGGTAGAGGAGTTGAAATTGGGAATTTGAGGAGTGGGGGTTAAGTATTTAGAAAATAGGAGATGTCTGAAAAATGTAAAAAGTTGGAGAAAAATGGGAATTTTGGAAAATAGTAATTTATGAAAAATAGAGGAATGGGAAAGGGGTGAAGTAGATATATGAATAGGGGTGGTAAGGGAAAAAGGATATTAAAATTTGGGGGATAGGGATTGAGTTTTGAGGGAATGGGGGATGTTTAAAAAATGGAGAAAATGGGAGGAAAAATATATTTTTGGAAAGGGTAAATTTATAGGAAATAAGAAGAAGAGGAAGGAGGGGGGGTTAATATGTGGATGGGGGGTTAATATGTGAAAAAGATATGAAAATTTTAGGAAGATTGGTGGAGGTTTGGATGAGAGGGAGGGGTTTGAATTTTGGTAGAAAAAGTAGGAAAAAGGAGAAAAATTGATTTTGGGTAGAATGGTTGGTTATAGAAGAAGAGGGTGGGTGAGTGGGCGATATGGGTTGGGAAAAGTGGTATTTAAAAGGAAAGAATAGGTTTTAGGAGTTTTTAAGTATAAAATTTGGATTTTGGGGAAATTTATGGGTATGGGTGAATTTTGGGATTTATATATTAAGGGAGATCCTACACTAGCTAGCAACTACAGGCCGATCGCTCTTACTAACGTGGCTTGTCGTGTGATGGAAAAGATAGTTAAGAAGCAAATGTTTGATTTTTTGTATAGGCACAAAAAATTTCCGATAACCAACACGGCTTTGTTGTAGGTAAGTCAACGCTTACGCAGCTGATGGAATGTTATAATGATGTTTCTCGGTTAGTAGATAATGGCAATTTTTGTAAAGTTGTATTTTTTGATTTTTCTAAAGCTTTTGATACTATTACTCATGAAAAGTTGTGTGTAAAACTTAACAGATGTGGTATTTCTGGTCGATTGTTGTCGTGGATATCTAATTTTTTGTCTGATAGGAAACAGCGTGTGATGATAAATAATTCATTTGGTGAATACTGTTCTGTCACTTCTGGGGTTCCTCAGGGCTCTGTCCTGGGACCATTATTATTTTTAGTTTTTATAAATGATTTATCTTCTGTTTTATGTAATGTAAAGCATAAATTTTATGCAGACGATGTGAAAATCTACAAGTGTATTAAAACAAACCAGGATCATTTTATATTACAATCCGGAATAAATGCTTTGAAAAAATGGGCAGTCGATTGGCAGTTATGTATTGCTGCTGAGAAATGTTTCACTTTTACAGCTGGTACGCTAGGTCATCACGTCAACTCTTTTAACTATACTATTGATGGTTTACATTTACCCGATGTTTGTACGATAAAGGATTTAGGTGTTTGGTTTAAGTCTGATCTCAAGTCTACCCATCATGTGAATGTTGTCGTTCATCGAGCCTATATGATGGTAAATATGCTTTTCAGATGTTTTGTCTCGTCCAATTCACACGCTTTGCTGGTTGCGTATAAAAGTTATGTTCGTAGTATTTTGGAATATTGTGCACCAGTATGGTCACCAACTCTATTACTGGATATAGATAAAGTTGAGTCAGTGCAACGATATTTTACACGGAGACTGTATGCTCGAATGGGTTATGCCAACGCGTGCTATTTCGACCGTCTGAAACACCTTAACTTAATACCACTTGAGCTAAGGCGTATTCACATAGATTTGGCTCTTGTTTATCAAATTGTTCATAAACAATCCGTGCTTAAATTAGCAGATTTTTTCCAGTTATCAGACGTGCACGCAACACGCGGTCATCCGTTGAAGCTTTTCGTTGTTAGATGCAATCGTACACATTGTAAGAATAGTTTTGCTTTCAGGGGTGTGCCTATTTGGAATTCCTTACCTGCTTACGTAAACAATGATCAGCCCGTTGTCACGGCCCGTACTTTACTTTTATTTAAGCGTAGACTAAATTCCATCGATCTTTCCCAATATTTAAAGTTCTCTAGAAACTTGTTTTAGCAGCTTCGCTTTTTCTTTTAAGGCTACGAATGATAAGGATGTCTAATGAAGGGATTTTACCCCCCTTGTCATCCTTCATTAACCATCTCGTATTGCTTTTGTTCGAAATTATGCCGCTATGACTGTATATTTACGTATACTAACTTGTTTGTTTCATTTTACTAGTGATATTTATTGGTTGATTTCTCTGTATGTTTTATATGTTATATACGTTTCACCCTGCAAGGTGCGTCATAGGTCGGAGAACGGCTAAGGTGAAGCCTCCGATCTGTGTGGTGCCGGAGGGGTGATTCGTAATGAGGCAGGGAAATAAACTAAAAAAAATTGAAGTCAGCTTGGCATACCGATTGTGTAGTTAAAGTTAGTTTACCTTAATTATACTGTCTTCCAGGGCTCTTAGTAAGGTTGCAAAGATAGTAATGTCAACTAAATATTTAATCTAAGACCTTTATATAAAAGTACTTTACCCCGGTTTTTACACAGGAATGCCGAGCTGGTTTCGCCAGGCGGTTGGTGGGAACCTCACATTATTATTATTATTATATAGATTTATTATATTTTATATATTTATAAATAAATACATAGCTAGTTATATATACAATATATATAGTAGAATATATATATATAGTTCACGTACACATTACGCTCATATGCCATGCCGAGGGCGACAGGGAATACCGGGGCGGCGTGGGACTGCCTTTATGGAAAAGAAAAAGAAAATTTTGTGGTGAAAAAGGCACCAGCCGCAACAGCCTTTATGGAAAAGAAAAAGAAAAATTTGGTGGTGAAAAAGGCACCAGCCCCAACACGGCCAACTGACTGAAGAGAATTTTAGGGAACTAGAGAGTAGTCGCCACTACTAACTAGTTATAGCGGGCTCACTAGCCGTCCGGAAGCGGGAATATGAATATAACGGCAAGTAATTAGCGCAATTCTAAGATCCTAGGATAAGCTACGTTATTAAATAAACGTACGGGTCTAGCTTTCCGGTAGGCTTCGTACAAGCCCACAAGGGAAAAGTAATAGAGCATCAATGCCGTCCGGATACTGTTGACTTTAAGGAAACTATTAGCCTAATTCTAAGAACGAGGTTAAGATATTCCAATAAACGCACGGGTCTAGGCGTCCGGAAGGCTACGTACAAACCTCACAAGAGGACGAAATAGTACGTACTCAGGCGTTAACTTAATTCATAATATAGACACACAAGCTATTAGAATAATAGTGCGCTCAAACACCTGAGTTGAGAATCGAAAAGCAGGGCTTGGTGAATAAAAATCAGACGGTGCTATCAGAAAACAAGCGGTTAAAGTGTTAGAAAAACCGAGATGTATAATTGACTGTATAAATAGCGGCGGTTCATTTTGGCTAAAACTAGCGTGCTGCTCGAAATCAATACCTATTCGGTTTATATATAATTGCTAACTGTTAAATAAATCTTAATATTGACTTTGTTGACTTGATGTTGGGAGTACAGTCAGAGCACATCGAATTAGACACGCTGCAACGCTAACTGAGTCGAGGTTTTCAACGATAGATTGGACGCGCGCCAAGAAAAGATACTATCACGAATCTCTGCCGGCATACTACTGGCTACACCTCGAATTCCCATGTTCAGGTGAAGAATCCCCATTTTAATCTCCGATAGCCGTCATTATAAAAATACCCTCCAACCCCTACCCCTTTTGGTTCTTTAAATATTATAACAGTTGAGGGTTCTCTAGGCGATTCAAAGTTGTTTTGGGTCCAAACCCACCCAAGAACCCTATTTCAATTCCTAACTCCCTGGGAGACAAAACCTTTTAAGTTTTATAAATTTTTGTTAATTACACCCTCTACCCTTTTTATAATAAGTTCTTCCTTATTTTTATCGTAAAAGGACCTAATTTGCATAATCTCCTTTATTTCGAGGTATTAGCCAGCCTTAATTTTGTTTAGTTTATTTTTCAGTGTAGAGTGTGGTGATACATTACGGCGTACTGGTTGATCATATCCGCACACAAGTAGTAGCTATCTCGAAGTTTTGTATCTTAGGTCAGGCAGACGAACTATAGTGTTACTGGTATTCACGTTTTGTCATGTATTGATTGTTTTATATGTAATCTACGTCGGATTGGGTTGCAGGCACCGCACCTCCGGTTTTGCGGCAATATTGTTAACGAATTAGTTTAAAGCGCAAAGAATTGAGTTAGTAATATGAGTTCGTATAGATTTATCCAATTTGGCTTATGAATTTCTCATTCCAACACTGTTGCGCTACATACCAGGAAATCGCAATGGCCTTAGGCTCAGGTAATTAAACAGAATAGCCATGTGGTTCCTGCCCAGTGTCTGTATTAATCTCAAAAGAGAACTAATAGAATAATAAATAACTTAAATACTAAGGGTTACTACAGTGAAAAATCAGAGACAGTATTATCTGATTACGAATATGGTCACCGAGAAAGCTAGGAGTCACAATAGAAGTGGCCAAATAGAGCGCACTTGTAAAGAACTGCGTATAATCCGGTGCCTCATTTTATAAAATTAAACATTTGCCCTCGATTCTCTTCTGTTGGCTGCTAGATTTGCCTGTACTGACAGGGCTGTGGAGTCATTCTTGATATTGTCTATCTAACACGTTTGGGGTCGGCCTGTGCGTTTCTTTCCTTCTACCCCATTGCGTTTTCGGCTTCAGCAACTGTATCCGAGGGTGCACCACGGAAATGGCCTAACCATAACAATGATTCTTTTTGTAGCTTGCTCTGAGTCTATGCCACACCCATACATAGTGTGATCTCTTTGTTTTTCATTCGGTCATTCTTTTTCCCAGAGATATTTTCATTTCCGTTGTATGAAACTGTTGCTCAGGTTGGTAGTCGTTTGGCCTGCTTGCTGCTTCGTAAAGACAAACAGAATGCACTATCGTGCAATACGCCTTGGATTTTAGCCTCACTGGTATTAGACGATCAGGCAGCACTCCGTTGACTGAGCGTCATATCTTTTTGGTTGCTGACAGCCGCGCCTGCACAACTTGTGAGAGGCCTGAATCCTTATAGACACCAACTTTAATTAGAAAGTTTTTTGAGATGCTAGCAGCGCAGCAGATTCGGTTATTGGTGTTGTGGTATTGAAGCTGTACAAGTCGAACGATGTACTAACGGACACCATGCTGTTGAGTATGTACTAAGTATGCGCAGGTGTCCGCCGTTCTGTGACAATCCTGTTGAAAAACCACCGTTAATGTATTCTCAAGCTATAAAACGACGTTTTAGCATTAGGAATAGTGGTGATTAATGTTTAAAAACATTTTGCACACAAAAAAAACAAATTTTCAGACACAAAACTTTTTGGATTTAGTTGAACATGGGGTTTCGTTCGAGTGGGAGTAACGGACATGGCGAAAATCTCATGGAGTAGGAAAGTGGGGTGGGGGTCCCCCATGCCCTCACTGTTGACAGTACATGCAAACTAGTTCGTTAGCCCGATGGACTATGCCACTTGAACATTACAATTAAATTACTATTAAATTATTGATGTCAAACGTTTCTGTCCGTTTATTAAGCGCCTAACAGTTTTCGTCACGCCTTTAGCCTTTCTTATTCTTCAACAATAATTTCATATTACATAACGAATTTTTGAACATATTGCTTTATTTAAAAATTTTAACCTTTTCACGCATTGTGACATGTCTACGGTCTTTATACTGTATAAAAATGTGCGTTAGCTCGGTTTTTTTGCATGGCGCGCGTTTGGCTGCGTGTTTCCAGTTGATCTCGTTGTAAAAAGCCTAAGGATCCAAGCAACAGAGTAGTCATGGCTCAGTGGTTAGCCTTCAAGCTAAACGATCAGGGTTGGATTCGTCGCACCCGCAAGTTTGCTTGACACTTGTAGAAATAAAAATGGATTTATAAAGTAAAGGAGGCATAAATAATTCTAAAAAAAATTTCAGAATTATTGACGATGTGACATGATTTGAAATAAAATATTAATCTTTGAATGTTTAATTTTTTTAACTCTTAGAATATTATTTTTTAATTTAGTCTTATTGGACGTCAAAAGAACCCGGATCGTTGAGTCAAATCCGAAGGGCATAAAAATGTCCCTGATCGAAAGAACCGTTCAAAAATTTCGAGATAAGCAGAGGATTTTAAGCATATTTTGTTATTTTGAAAAGCTTAAAAAATTCTAAGTTTTATTCTTATTGATGTATTTGGCCTTACCTACGATGTACTACAGCAATTTCAGGCAAAACAATCAAATCTTCATATATTTAAATTTTTATATTTTAATTTATATTTAATGTCATTCGGTTTGGCTTGCTGAGAAATCTAATGGTGTAAAAATCGTCCTGATCATCCCAAGCGTTCAAAAGTTACTGGGAAAACGGGATTGATCTACTATAAAATGTTCAAAAATTAGAACAAACAATGTCTAAGCCATCTACACTGCAGCAGCTTGCGCAGCACGAGCAACCGGTTATTTTATAATAGACTATACAGATTAGCGCAAAATCGCGCAAACTCCACGACCACGAGAGAGAAAAATAGTCACAACTTTCTGGACCCATGCAGCACATATATAGTAGTGCCCTTACGACAGTGTTTTAACCCTTACAGGTTTTTAGTGCAACCTCGGAGACGATAATTAACCGCCCCAATTGACCCAGACACATATACCCTTTTATGAGACTAACATGATTTTTCGATTTTTGGACCCCTGAGCCTGATTTAGGGATTGTTGCCTTCCCGGGGGTATCCTGCCCCCATAGCATCTTACCGACACATCGGAGACAAAAATGACCTCTCAAATTGACTTAGCGGGTCCAATCTCCCTATACGAGATCAAATTATTTTTAGATTTTTGGACGCCTGAGGCTCATATTCGAGTGCCCTTCCAAAGTGTACATTGACTCCCCATAGCTCCTTGTCCTTACCTGCTAAATTTTTAAGTTGTAGATTTTTAATTATTTATTCCTCTTATTGATGCTTTCACAGTTCATTGACGATGCGCTGTAATGATTTCGGACAAAATATCAAATTTAAAATATATATATTTGAAATATTTCAAAATTTTCAAATATATAATTTAAATTTCTAAAAAAATAATCATGTTAGATGCCGTTCGATTCGGTTCGCCGCGACAAATCAAACGGTATATAAATGAGCCTAATCCAGCTCGCCGTTTAGAAGTACATACGAAGCGGAATTAAGCCACATTAAATATGTTCTACGTTTCGAACAAGCTAAAAGTACAAAAGATCGTTATGGTTTACACCGCAGCAACAGCTGGAGCAGGCGATTATTTTTGTAGTCTAGATGATGCGTTATTTCGGTGCTTATGCACGTAGAATTAAAAAAACTTGGCCTCAACAAGTCTCTAGTATAATATATATTTTTAGAATATGCCTGATTTGTCAAATGTCAGGCATGGCGTAACTGTACATACTAGCAGTATATTAAATCGCATGGAAATGGACAATAATAATAGTAACGATAGCAATAACGTGGATAACGATGGATCATCGTCCATACAACATTTCAGTTACGCTGCGCCACCTGATCCTGAAGCCGGTAAGTAATGTCGACAAAATCCTTCGGTGGTTTCGATTCCAAGGCTGGTAGCTACATTCAAAATATTTTCCATGAAATTTAAGAGAAGTATTGGATGATTTTTAAACGACCAGATATTGTTTTAACATTCAAAGGGCTATTCCTTCACATTTAAAAAAATGATTTTCCCAAATATTAGGTTTATATGTAAATCTGTGTAAAATTTCAAGGCATAATTTTTTGAATTTTAAAAGTATATATAACTGAAATCTTAGACTCTGTTGGTGCTAAAATTCTACTGCACCATGTCCAGGTTAAAATATATATATAATCAAAATACTTTCCATGAAAAGTAAGAGAAGTATTCTGTGATTTTGGCAAACGATTCTCTGCTGTTGGTAAATAGCCAATGACCCTGAAAGTAGAGTGGTAGAACCACTCGCGTGTTCGTATTAGGGGTTTTCGGTTGTCCTGGAAAAAACGGGTGCGACCCATTTACTGTCCCATGGCAAAATTAAACGGACTCTTGTTAAACGACTCATCTGGAAAAAAATTGACAATATCGTGTCTAAAATGCAAAATGACCAATAGTTTCCGAAATTTTTAAAAGTTTGACTAGATTTAGAACGCTAATGTACGTTAATCGCGATTGTGTCAATGTCATTGTGTCGTTGTTATCAACCGACAATGAACATTTCGCTATTGCCTTTGGGACACGGCAGTAGGCTGCTCAAACTTTAAACATTTGGTGTCTAATTAGTTAAATTTAGCATTTATTACAAATTTCGCCATGCAGAAATCCAAATGACGAGAATCCGAGTTTCGATTCCGGAAAAGATTAGAACGGAAACCCGTTTTTGCCAGAACCTAAAACGGAATTTGGGTTTTCCCTGACATATGTTTGAAGCGTGTTGTTGTCAGGTATATTCTCGTTTACAAGCCGAAATGGTTGAGTTCACAGTTAAAGCATGTACTACAAGGTGCTACAAGCTGAGCGATAAGAAACTTTGGAGACACGTCTGCCTTGTTGTATAATTCGATCCCTCAGACAGTGGCGACAGTCGCCCGATGATCAGGAATCTATTATAGCGCTCGGACAAATTCCAAAATTTGAAATTCAGACTGCAATAACCCCATGTGGTAGCTGGTTAATTCGATTTCGATACAATTCAAAATGAATATGGCGTAACCAGAACGGGGTCAACAGGTGGGGAAGACTGGGATATTTGTAGGGGATTTTCGGAATTGTTGGGCGTAAAAAGTAGCGGCAGTGAGATGTTGCAAAGTCGACGAAATTATACGCAGTAACTACACGATACGCATTGCACCGGCAAATTGCGCTTGTGTAAATCCACGTTGTATTAAATATCTGTTATATTTAACAGTTTCAATTGTGGCTAGACGAATATGATGGGAGTAATTTCAAACGTGAGCAAACATCGCCTCCACCGAACGTTTCAAAATATTTTGTCGCAGAAAACACAAATACTTAGTGATGAGAGATTTTGTAAACTATTCCCAAATTCGTAAGTTTTACTGTAGCCACAATCTAAACGTCATATTAAATATTTATATATTGTTTCAGAACGACTTATTGAAATTAAAGATTTGAAATTAGATCACTACGAAAAGGTAGGTAATATTAATTTGTATTGATGTTTAATTGAATCTTGCTTCACTTTAGTTATTGTTTTATGTTATTTCTGCAAAAATATTTTTGTATAATCCTCGTTTTAAACCTAATTTTCGAGTAAAAGCAGACAATTTCTACTTGTCGTACACATTTCATATCAATAGCTTTTGGTGCCAACGTAGCGAACTTAGTTTCCTCAAATCGCGCTCAATTTTATACAAAATTTCTCTCTATCACTTTGCGTGTCTGTACCATACACAAGTTTCGCAATGAATTTTCAAAATTTTCGTATGCATGTGTTTTTGTGTTTTAGTATATTGTGCTGGCCCATCGACAGCGGGGTACACATTTTCCGAATACCTAATGAGGTTTTCTTCCACGTCCGTCGATCCACTCGTTCGAAACACCACATTTTCACCTAAATGCAAAACAAAATTTATTGTCTCTCAATGTTTCTGTATGAAAACTTTTGGAACATTAATTATTACCATTTCTAATACTATGTCGTTTTATATTTTGAAAATTCTTGCACAACAGTAAAAATAGAGGAAAATATAAAAAAATATTGATTTTTTAAAGCAAAATTTATCCCCCACTATAAAATTTCATCCGAGAGTGAACCTGGGGTCCCAACAAAGGCCCCCACTTTTCGAAAAGCTGTGGACAAGCTGGTTATGTAGGTTTGCTTCTGGGAAGTAAAGTTTAAACCCTCGCCCGACGCCGATTGTAAGCTATTTTTAACCCCTTTAAGACTTTAGGTTACTATATTATTTTATACTTTTGTTAGAAGCATCTCTCGAAAAATGGTTGGGTGCGGAACTGGGAATGTCTGGCTCAAATCTTCGCTGAGCGGCTACCCGCAAGCGCCGTCGTGTATGGGTTATCCAATTCCTGTCCGCTCTTTCGGATTTACATAAATGTAACCATTTGACCCAAAAATTAAAGCAAGTTGAATGTTCTTTTCTCCGTGTTACCTGCACTGCGCGCATCTGTAGGATGTTCATTATTTCTCGCTTGTACAAATGAGTGATTATTTATATTTTTGTTGAAATACTTGCATTTCGAGCTATGTTTCATTAGAAATTGCCGACATTTTGTAACTTAAGTCTTAACGGTGCAGTAGTTGAGTCACAATTTATTGTACGTGTCACTGCGTTTTCGGAGGCTTCATATCATAAGCAAGCAAAGATATTGCCAAAACGCTCACCGCATAAAACAGCTGTCGTCTTACATTAGTCGATTAGTCTGACATGTGTGTAGGAGTTTTTAGTCGGGGCACCGCGTATTCGGTCCCTGACCCATGCTGATAAATGTATCGTCATTATGCAGAGAGACGTTAGCAACTGTATTGTCTTCGATAATCTCAGTGTGTGTGACACAAGAAAATGAATCTCTTCAGTCTGCTCAGCGACCCGAAGATCAACATTTCCTACATTTTTGTAATATTTTCGGAGAGCTTAATCAATGTCAGGTTCCATTGTTAGCGATACTCATCATAGTCTCGTAAGGCAAGAGCTTCAATGAGATTTAACATCGTACGCTCAGTTGCTCACTAAACAGCCGATTTAGTAATACGACTGCAGCAAATCAATACTATGTATGTCTATTAGAGCCGCAGAAGCATTGACCGGTCGGCGGGATGAATAGTGGAATTTGAACTTAAGACTATGTTTTGGTGCTATTCAAAATTTCAAGGAATTTATATGGGACGACCAAAATTACGACGTTGTGTGTTTTACGGAAACATGGGCAACCTGCTTGGATGATGACAATTTATTTAGTATCCCAAATTATACTTCGTATCGTCGAGATCGGGCTGACAGACGGGGCGGGGGGGCTATAATCCTAGTAAAGGATGAAATTGGTGCGGGTCAAATGAATGACATTGATAGTAGTAAATTCGAGGATGTTGTTTTGTGTGAATTGAAAGTATCCGCAGGGAACATTCTAATTGGTTGCTTCTACAGATCCCCTACTTCGTATTTAGAAAACGATGATGCTCTCCATTGCTTGATTGAACAATTGGATGATAGTAAAAAGTATTGGCTTGTTTGTCTTTGTGGCGACTTCTACAGACCACATATTGACTGGATAAATTTCACAGCTGAGTTCACAGCTCCAGTTGTTGTTTTTAAGACAGATCAGCGTATCTCTATGATGCATTTTGAAGTAGCAGATGTGCTATTGATTCTGTTAGGGTCAATGCCTCGCCTGGGATTGATAATATCAGTAACTTGTTTTTAGTTAAGACCAAAACTTCGATTCTTCGTAGCTTGACTGACATTTTTAACAAATCAGTTTTGACTGGCACATTTCCAGACCAATGGAAGGAGGCGAAGATAATTCCAGTGTATAAAAACAAAGGTGATCGTAGTAAATGTGATAGCTATCGTCCTATTAGCTTAACTTCGTCTGTCAGCAAAGTGATGGAGCTTCTGGTTCGGGATCGTTTAATGGCTTACCTAGTTCGAAACGAATTGATCTATAACTCTCAACATGTTTTCATGCCGAAAAAGTCGACGTCAACACAATTGCTCGAATATTTAAACTTTGTTACGAAGTGTGTGGATGCAGGTGATTGGGTATACACGGTTTATATCGATTTTTATATGGCTTTTGACAAAGTGCAACATCAAGCGCTGCTTACGAAGCTTGAATTGTATGGTATTAGCGGCAGTCTTTTGAACTGGTTTAGTCGCTACTTAACTGGACGGCGTCAATATGTTAGTCTAAACGGTGTTGCATCAGCGTGGTCGGATGTGACAAGTGGCGTCCCCCCAAGGGTCGGTTTTGGGACCTTTGTTGTTCCTAATTTTTCATCAGTGACATCGACGAATATGTGTCTGGAGCGATTTTCAAATTTGCTGATGATATAAAACTGTCCAGAAGAATATTGAGAACACACCCCGATTTGAGTTTTGACTGCCTACAAGGTGATCTAGACGGCTTATCGTGCTTTTGTAATGAGTGGTCTTTATTAGTTAATAATAGTAAATGTAGTGTCATGCACATGGGTTATGATAATCCGCAGGTACCGTATGCGCTGATGAACGAGTTATTGCAACCGACTTCTGAAGAGAAAGATCTTGGCGTAGTATTTTGTAGCAGTTTAAAGTTCTCCGAGCACTGCTGTCTTGTCGCCGAAAGAGCGTTTCGTGTAATCCATATGCTTCGTAGGACAATCAAACGATGGACAAAAAAGATTTGGTTAAATTTGTACCGTTCTCTCATTCGGCCACACGTAGAATACGCTGTTATTGTTTGGAGCCCATGTCTTGATAGAGACATTACTATGATCGAAAGAGTACAACGAATCGCTACCAAACTGATGCCGGTAGTTAGAGACTGGGACTATAATGATCGACTAAGTTTTTACGGTATACAGTCATTGATGACACGTCGTATTCGAAACGATTTAATCATGGTCTACAAACTGTTTAGTGGAGACGTTGACATGAAGTTATCGAAGTTCTTCGACCGCGGATGTTATATTACCCGCGGGCATGATCGGAAATTAGAAACAGCTGATATACCTCGTTTGGAACTGCGCCGACATTTCTTCAGTCACCGGGTGGTGCGGGTACGGAACAATCTTCCCGCCAATGTGGTTCATGCCCCTAGTTTGTCATCGTTCAAGCAGCGGTTGCATACTTGCAATGCCCTGCCCTCTAATTGATTGTTATGTATCTTTTTCTTTCATCTATCTGGCCTTGTGTCTACAAGGCTGAAACTTCCTCCAATTTGCATGACTAATGTGAATCAATCAACAAGTCTGAATCCGTCAAATTCATGTGGCTGCTCAGTCGTTTGGAGGAAGATGGTACGTTTATGCTTCATCACCGCCGAAGCTTACCCTGCACCTGTTTTAGTTTAAATTTTGGCTTCAGAATCCGAATTATGTAACTGTTCGTGTTGGAGTTCGGCCGGTTATCGGAAATGTCAACGTTCAATTTTTGCAGCAGTCGATTGAAATCAAATTTAAAACTGAGTAAGTGATTTTTTGATTCTTTCTGATTGGTGTGTCATTATCTCAGATCAATATGCATGGTGTCGATCTAGTTTGAGTTCGCCACTTATGTCGTATTTAAGGATATACAAAGTTAGGATACATATAGGATGAATTGATTTCTTGGAAAACAAGACGCACATATCTCGAGCGGATACGTAGTTATTGCTGCTTTCGTATTATAGGTGCCATTAGACCATTAAAACCCTATTTTAATTCAAACGTGCAGTGTAAATAATGACAACTGTAGCATTCTATTTGTAACTATACAATTGCTCTACAAAATGAGATTAATAACGCCAATATAGTTCGAGCAGTTGCTGGAGTATTGACGTTTTCTGTTTGGGCTCCTATAGAAACCCATTCGACACAAATCCTACATCTTATCATAGCGATGTAGCAAAGCGTTATATTAATTCATGTGGAGCTATGGTTGTGACCTAATTAGCGGTTGACCAAAATAAGCTTAATTTTGCTAAAATATTTACACCGGTTGTGGATACAGTAACATGACCTATAGGAGATTTCGCTGTCCGACCTAGTATCTTCGGCCCGTTTTATGGGGGAGATGTAGGAATGGGGTCTTCCGCTCAACGAAAGTGCACAGAGAGACATTTCAAGCTTTCAAATGAGCTATCGTGCGAATTTTTGTGCCCAGCCAAAGTTGAGTTATGCCTGTCACCTAAAAGCCTCAATAACGGACATTGTCAGATTTCAGCATTACTCAGGCTAAGAAGAGTTGTTCGCTTCGTTCGTTCCACTAACTACACTCAGAATTCAATTAATAAACTAATCAATATTTTAAGTATTAGAAGTTTGTATGTTTTCAATGCTAAATTTAAGAATTTTTTCGTAATTTAAAATGCTTTTTTTACTTTTGTTTTTCGAAGTCACTATCAGTCCCAATGAGCAGCTTCAGTTTGTCTAACGTTCTTTGAACAAAGCCTATTTGGTATTTGGAAAAAGCCTAAAAGGTATATATTTGCTTAGCCTGATTGAACGAAGGTCTCCGGTTTGTTTACATAAAAAACGAAAATTTAGTGGAAATTGTAAACATTTGCTAACGTTGATGCGAGACGGCACTGTTTATTTGATGGCCAGTATTGTATTCCCGTTCGATTATATGGGGATATATTGGTGATTGAGCGACAGTAATGCGTTAGTCCACTTTAGGTGCGTAGACTTGGGTTGTTCTTTTGTCAAGTCAGGATCGTAAAAGAAATGAGTGTACGCGAACAGATTTTTTCCTTATGTACGCTTACAAAGAATTATGATACAGCAACATGTAGGTTCGCAGTCGATATTTTGCGATTTAGGATTGCATTTTTTGATCGCGTGCAATGAAAAACATGATTGGTAATCGCCTTTTTTGCGGACACTACAATACACACATAGACTGCGATTATAGCTGTCCCATTCAGTATATCATTTGATGAACGAGGACAACCGTGCGAAATAGAGAAATGTGCGCGTACGCAAATTCCGTTCGCACATCGCAGAGCCCATGTTCACGGTAACTAAAACGTAAATACTGATTGCACAAATGTGAACGCGAATGATGCCTTTCGTGATTTTGACAAAATAACTACCCTGTTGTAAGCACCTGAAGTGGACTCGGGCATAATGTGAGTTCAAGCCTTTTGTAACGTTTAGGCTCATATTATACTACTTTTTTACGGTTTCTACACATCTTCCTTCACTCGATATATACGCGGTCTTTTCTCTGACTCGTTTTTGTTGTTTTCAGAGACGAAAAGTTTCTTCGACAACATTCAGCTCCGTCAGATGCGACGTTTGTGTGGCGCTCCAAATTGGCGTAAGTGCGATAGTTACATTTCATCAACGTAGGACGTCAAACATAACGAAATGTTGTGTGACACCATAGAGTTACAGGACAATGAGTTGGAGGGGATGCTATCGAACTTAATTATTTCTTATTTTTGTCGCTGAACAATGCTATGCCACTGGGGGCGGTGCAGCTAGAGACTCATTTTTTGAAACGGATATAAGGAATTCATTCAGACAGAACGCCGTGCAATATTGCAAGAATGTTGTTTCTTAACAATGTGTTGCGATGTTTGAAGTAAGCAGATTTTGACCTTGTTTTACGTGACACGGCTCCGCGCCGATCACCCTTTTGGTTTATTGAATCTGCATAATCTCACCGTCTGCCAGATTCTATAGAATAATTGAATTATTCACTGAAAAGCCAAAAAACTTTTATCACGCCAACAGTATCACGCCTTTGCACGTTGCATAAGGTGAGTTCTATACTATAAACGAGCAAAACTAAACTTTCGTTCGTACTACTGTTGTGTATTTTGTTTGACATAATACTGCGGGTAAACATATTTGCAGGAAAGGCAGCACGTATGGGAATTTATAAAAAATACAGCCGAACAGTAGTTGTCGACTCTGAGCTGGGGGGCTGGTCATATGTAGTATTCGTGATCTCTAGGTTCGCTCTCAACACTGCCTGGATTTTACTACTGATATCTCGGAAACTCGGCCTGTGCATTGCTACGCCACTAAGTAAAGAAAACGCTACGTAAACCAAGAAACGCGAAGATGTTAGCCTTTTATCAGCAATGCTTTGAAATTTTCGACTAAAGAAAATCCATACGCTTATTTTAAAACAGCGTCAAGTTATTTGAAATGTTTCTCATAAACGTAAAAGTCGAAATATTATGACTTACTGGCTTCTCTGTTCGCTAAAAACTATCAAGGGGCATAAGTCTTGGGTGCGTGGCTCGAAACCACATGGCGAAGAAATCATACTGGTCTGTTCACAGCATTCCAAAAGGTAGGGAGATACTTCCGGCCCCATGTGCATTTTCGCAGAAATTGTGGCTAGGGGGATTAATTTTGCTTGAAAATACTAAATACTTCCATATTTTCATGTATATACTTTTACTGTCGTGCAAGCATGTTCAGGCTATACAACTACATTTTAGCATTGGAAATTAATAATAATAATTAATATTTTAAAATATTTTGCATACAGAAACAGAAATTGGAAACATGTTGCATTTAAGAATTATTTCGCTTTACTAAGCTTATATTCACCGTGATACAGCTGTGAGTGTCATGGTCTTTTCTATAGATGCAACCCGACCCGCCCGGACCTGCGAACCAGTCTGGGCCTTAGTTTCTGTGGTCCGGTCCAGTATTAATTTAGAAGAAGCTGGAAAAATCAAGTATAATTTTGACTTACCTTACCGGTTTAACTTACCGGCCTCCAGCCGGTAATGTACAATTCTTTGCGGAGTACGATCGACTGCCACGTCGCCGATGACTGGAGAAGATTACGCCAATGTTGGCTTGTTTTGTCGTCGATGTCTGTAAAGAAATTTAACGCAGTAGCGACAACTGATTTAAGACACCCGAGTCGTGAATAATGACGCGGTGGGCAAAAAAGTTGTTGCGGATGTCGAGGCGTGCGGTGGAAGGCATTGGTTTGAGCGCAAGATGGTGCCTGCGGCGCGATGTCGAGTCGATGAAGTAGAACATAGAGTTGTAGCTGGTTTGTGATGAGTTTATGTAGTAGGATGAGGTCATGGCGAGTCCGTCGTATTTGAAGGCTTTGTAATTTGAGTGATCGAAGGCGCTCAAGATAAGACATGTGGCGGCAAGGTCGGTACAACTTTGATGCTCTCCGTTGGACTCGTTCTAGCTTGGATATGTCTTGGACGTGGAACGGACTCCATGCAGCTGAAGCAAATTCCAGCCTAGATCGAACGAGGGCATAATAGATGGTGCGGAAGGAACGGCGTGACCAAAAACGGAAAGCTCGTGAAATAAATGCCATCAACCTATGGGACGCAGCGACAATTTGGGTGCAGTGGTCATGAAATTTGAGATTGGTCGATACAAGAACGCCAAGATCTTTGATGACAGATCTAGTTGGAATTGGAACTTGTTGCAATTTGTATACAGCGCGCGGATTGCGTGAGCCGAAATTGAGACATGCTGATTTTGAAACGTTGAAATATAGTAGCCAATTAGCAGCGTAGTTCTCAAGAGACAATAAATCTTGTTGAAGTTCCTGGATACCCCTAGCTTCATCCCCCTTGACCAGTTCCTTTAAGATCTTGGTGTCGTCAGCAAATAACCATGCTTGGCTGTGTGAAAGGCATTCTTGAAGGTAATTGATGTAGAACAGAAAAAGCGTCGGCCCGATGACAGTTCCTTGAGGTACCCCGGACATTACTGGCAACTGTGACGACTTGGTACCATTTACTGTAACTTGTTGTGTTCGGTTCGTAAGGAAGTAAGATATCCATTATAACAAGTTTCCTGAAATGCCGTAACTATCTAGTTTTGTGAGCAATCGCTTGTGCGGGACGCGGTCGAAGGCTTTTTTGAGGTCCAGATAAATAACATCGGCGTGATTCCCACTGTCGACTATTTTGGTTAACGTGTTTATATAATCCAAAAGTTGGGTTTCACAGGTACGTCCTGGCAGAAAGCCAAACTGACAAGATGACCACAAGTTATTGGCGTTAGCAAATTTCATAAGTTCGTCTTTGATGATTCGTTCAAGAACCTTGCACGTACACGATGTAAGGCTAATCGGTCTATAATTGGACATAAGAGATCGTTGGCCAGATTTGTGGACAGGTGCTATTAGAGCGTGTAGCCAGTCGCTGGGAATTTGGCAATATCGTACAGAGTTTGTAAACAGTTGGACTAGGGCTGGGGCAACAACATGGACACAATTTTTAAGAAGTAGGTTGCTGATTTCATCGGGTCCAGGAGTTTGCGGTTACACTCTTACATTCTTTTTACGTTTAATTTTCATGTCACATGTTTACCTTCATGATACACTAAGAACAAGCCCAACAACAACCTCTGGCTGTCAACAGCATTATTGAAATAGTTATTATAGTTTACATTGCAACATTGATTATCGTCAGGCGTTTGCAAGTATATTGAACCGCCAGTGCCGGTTCAAATACAAACGTCTGTTACGCTGATCAATTAGTTGCAGTTAATCGCTATGGCGGGCATTTAGGGTAGCGGGCAGCTGAGGGAATTTTCAGTCAAGAAAAGATATAACCACAGATTGAAACCAAATCGAGTTGGGTCAAAACCGTGTTAGGCCGTTTGCATGGTTATGCGGAAAGGCGTCCTATTCTTCTTTAGTTTTTCATCAACTAGTATTGTTAATACTGCGATTCGAATATCGAAATAGGGGTCATTATTGACCAAACAGTGCCTACTCTTTAACCCGCTATTCCGAAAGCAGGTTAGTACTACAGGGTGAATATTTGGATTGGTCCGGCCCGGAGGAAAGCCGGATCGGACCGACCTCTGGAAAACGTAGTTGCATCATTAGTCTTTGCCAAAAATATCGTAAAACGCGGTAGTTAACGGAAACTCATCGTTATCATACGACTAAGACAAATTTTCTGTATTTGCTATAATCTGGTCCAGGTGTGTATTTTTGGTCTCAAGTTATATACTAGGTGAATTAAAATTGGAAAGATTAATTGTTCGAAATTCAACCCTAAATTTTACTCGTATTTTACTGGAAATACACGAAAGGTCACAAAAATAGCTCGTAGTTTTGTATTGCTGATGGGAAACGCAGCTGTTTCAAGTTGCACCCATCAGCTGCGACGAGTCTATAGATTTTTTCCTGAAATTTGTCCATGATCTTGAAATTGTACAATTATAACTTTTTTAATTGGTCGGACAGGTAGTGTTCATTTTGTGCCAATAAACATTGTCTAAAATAACGTTATTACCAACACTTGCTCCGACTGAAAATGTTAGTTTTTTATTTCAGAGAAGAAATAATACCGCATCAATCGAGTTATCATGTTCAAGGAATACTCGAATTGTCGCTGTGCAAAAAGGTTCCGATGCGCAAATGGTCCACGGTTGTTCCGAAGGATTTCGGTTCGTTTGTTGTTTTTCAGATTGCCTTCCGTATTTTGATGTATATTATGTCTACCGTATAGCGTTAGGGTTATTAAACTTTATAAAATTATATTTTGTTTCATGAAAATCCAGGCTGATTTTTTGTCAATAATTATTTAGTAAGAATATTTAATAGGTTTCGCTCTTGAATCTACAAAGATAATGTTCACGAAAGCATAGTTTTGTTGGAAATGTGTTCAAAAACAAGTTTGTCAAGGGAAAATCCGTATCTTGCTTTCTCGGCAACATCAATTCTTTTCACTTATACTACTTTCGGTCTAAAAAGGTAATATAGCGGCGTTCGCACGTCAAACTGTTTGCTCAATAATTAGAGCTCGAAAGTTTGAAGTCGGAATTTGAATGTAATTTTTATGGAAAAATATGGGAAACTGTCCTGCTTCAAATTTTGAGCTGAAAAATTTTCAAGTTTTATTTATTTGCCTTATTGGCTAATTTCATTTTTTATACACATCAATCAATTATTGTTTGTATTTTTTCGGAGGCTCACCCATAATATTCGCAACATATTCCAAGGGTATCGGAGCCCTAATGCTAATGTCTGCCCCAAGTTATCCAACGTTGCCCATTCGCGTGTTTTAGCGGTGCTTTGGGCATATGATGGCAAATTGCGTTTGTGGCCGTATTTTTGATTAAAATTACTTTGCGATTTTGACAAAAACACTCACAGCATCGGAGTATACGGCGGCGTGGGAACTTTGCAAACGTGTTTTGTAATATGTATCCAGTTTTTGTTTCTGTAGGTCATGCGTATTATGGATATGAGCTGTTTAGCGGGATAATTTTAAACGTTAAAAAATTAATTTGACCGATTGTAGTGTGCCACACTTTCCGAAATATAGGTTTACAAATATAGAAGTTTTATTTTCCTAATTCGAGCAACAACTCAGTACTTACAACTGTAGCTGTTACATTTGCGTTTAGTTATCAACCGCGAAGCCAAAATTGCACCACAATCACCGCCTCCGTCGTACAACAGTGTGGTATCGTCGTCGACAGCCGGTTCGGCCCTGGGTGGTGGATTCACGCAAAAACCGCCGGGCTATAGCTCGGCATACGCCGCCGAGCTCAACCGCCCACAAACATCCGACACTGCCCCGGCGCCGGCTAAAGTTGACTCGGTCACTAAGCCGATGTGCAAAGTTGGCCCATATAATTCTACTATAGCCGGAGCTGCCGAGAGGCGACGCGCCGGGTTCGGCGTTCCAGTGGACCAACACTGTCCGGGGCAGCGCCAACAATTTCAACCGGAGCTAACAGGATTACGGAATATCGGAAACACCTGCTATTTGAACAGTGTGCTCCAAGTTCTACGAAACACAACCGAACTCAAAGACTATTTTCTTGGTCAGTTACCCCTTCTTTAATGATTTTTGGACATTTTTGGGGCATGAGCTGTGTTATAGAAGCAATTTTTACATTATCGCTAAAATAAGCTAAAAGCAATATTTTAATAATGTTTCGATTTTTTCAATAATTATGACGCATATCAAATCTGCGGTTTCGAATGATGTAACTAATATCAAGAGCTGATGCTTTTGCGATGAACAGTATGACAAACTTCAGCAAAAGCACATCAACCCAAGAAGTTTGTCGCGACGCGTTTGCCGCTGTGCCCCTGTATTTCATGGATTGCAGTTCATTTGGCACGCTGTGTTTCAGAGGGGCGAGGCAAATTATCGGCCACCACGAAATCTAGGGGGGTCAAATTGCCCCTCTCCTCTATTGTAATACAGGGAGGACAACAAATTGTCCGACGTGCCCTTAAAATACAATAGGGACATTTGTCCACAATGAAACAGGGTGGAGATTTTCCCATGCAATATAGCTTGAATGAAAGCTTGAAATGCACGGTCACATACTTCAACTCTTGCTTGTTAATTGCTACTCAAGTGTTTTCCTATTCAAGTTTCACATCGGTGTCTATTTTTGTTGCTGTAGTGGTTATTTATGACCGTTTTATTATCTTTCCATTCTCAGTTGCTGGGAAAGACTGGGATTATCAGCTTATCGAATCATGGATCATTGTCACCTGAAAGCCAAATAAGCTTGGTCTCGAAAACAACAGTGTTTGTCATGTTTGTTTATTCCGGCGACGAATAAACGGGGGCACGCTTCTACTCAATTTTTGAAGCTACAAAATCCAGGAATTGCTGCAAACACGCTTATTCATGATGGTCGAAAACTTGTGAGGTTCGTTCTAGTCTAGACACTGATTGATTTTTTGTTGCTGGATTGTTTGGTCGCGCAACAGGCTGATTATTTTCCGCACTTTTACTGAGTGCTCTCTATTACGCCTATCTATATCTTGTTTTGTTGTAATTATTGATATTTTTAGGACAGCGTTATGTAAACGAACTGAATTTCGATAATCCGCTAGGCATGAGCGGTGATCTTGCAAAGGCGTTCGCTAAACTCATTTCCGACATGTGGAGTGGACGCTTTCAGTGTTGTGAGCCGTCTCAGCTAAGGGTGAGTGTGTGTTTCTTTTTGCGAGTATGCGATTGGCCGGATACTTCTTTGGGTAAACAATAATTATACCTGAACTACGATAAGAATTCCGGTTCCGGTATGGCTTTTGTCCTTTGCCGGAACCGCAACCGGAACACGATTTTCGCCGAAACCGGAATTCCGGTTACTCCCTGGATAAGGTGGTTATACAGCAATATGGTTATACATCTGAAATTGAATTCGATTTCATTTCAGAAATTAAAATCACTTTGTTTGATTTTTTATTATTTGATTTCATTTCATTTTCTTTATTTACCAAAACTGATTTAAATTTATGTATCAGATCGATGTGACGCTGCTGCATTACGCACTTCCACAAACGTAACGCCCATACGATCCCGGCTATCGTAACCTCGAGGGCGGACCTAATGAGTTCAATTTTCGGATTCGGGTCGGTCCCAGGAGACTACAGAGCTTAGGAAGCCGCAGGAGCGCTTCATAGGATGTGTTCTAATCCTGACGGACGGGTTGCGCACGTAGCCTACGCGGTACTACCTTTGAGGTCCCTAGGGAGGTTTTCTCCTTCACCTGCTCTCAGGCAAAAGACCCCATAACACTATTCTCTATCATCGTTCCACTTGGAATTGTGTTTTTGAATAAAATTTTGTTTTTCTACTTTCCCTGAACGATTGCTATTTTATTTATTTACCCAGTGGCCCCCACTATGGTCTGACAAATCTCTAGACGTTTAACGTCGGATTGCGTTTTTACGTTCAGTGAAAGTTGCGGTCTAGGACAAAATTTTCTTATTAGTCGCACGAGTCGTACTCACACAAACTAATATAATTAATACAATTATGGAATCGGCGAATCACGCTAAGGTTTGCTTCTTCCGAGCGCGTATCAAACCTGAAGGTGGGTCGTCGATATGGGTGATGGATTTCAAACCCCTTCAATACATATATCGCTACCATTGGTCAGTAAAACGCAGGAACACGGTTGGGTTTTGATTGAGTATTTATTGATAAGTCAAAATCATATACGGACATTAGCATCGTATACGGGAACAATACAACAGAGACAATGTCAACGGATTAGTACGCTGATTTGGGAAAAATCGGAGGGGCAATAAAGGACCATATCGGAGTCATCGCCTTTTTCATGGAAACTCACAGCTTATTCGAATCACTACGACGAAAGCTACTATGCCTTGCTACTAGCGCTTACCGTACTCAAAAATGGAATGGGAAATCGCTATACAGCATAATGTAATAGTCAGTGAGTTATCGAGGCGCCATTCGAGCAATTACACCAGCTACCAGCGTTAATTTTCGCTGGCTAAGTTAGCTGATAAACCTAAAAGAGAAAATTATGAAAATTCGGAATTAAAAGTTACGGCTCCGTCCATAACTCTGGAACCGTCAAGAATTCGAAAGTTAGGCACTCAAAATTTTTAAAAGAAAATTTTACGATCTTTGAAATGAGTCCGATCCCGTGGATATCCGATCCGGATCCACGGACTTATCAGTAAATAACCGTGTACGTAAAGCATATAAATCACATAAAATCAAATAATTTAACGAATAATTATCACAGAGTTATATAGGCAGATTCCCTGAAACCGAGGCTTTCATTTGAGCCTGGAACGAACCCGCTGTGCCCACGCTTGGGTACCCTTTACCGTGAAAAACGCAGAAATCATGCCGCGATTGGCGTGTAACCCCTCGTTCGATTCCACTTGTCGAATCTAATACAAATGTATACCCCTTACCCCACAGAAAGGTAACCCGAACCCGCGGGAGCCGCGTAAAACACTAAGTTTTTATAAAATTATCGATGGGCTCGTCCGAGGGCCCGCCTTCCCCTTTGCCGTCCAAAAATGGACCTGTTACATATCGGAATGATCGGACGGACACACGGAGTCCGAATCCGAGCCTCTTTTAGCACGTTGGCCATTACCGAGGGAATGGAACCCTCTTTTCACTTTATTTGTTTACACAACCCGCGTCTATTTCTTCTAACCCCGATCCCAAATGTTAGATATTTATATATGTTAATATGTCGATAGTTTATATATGTTAATATGTATGCTTATATGAAATAAATACACACATCTTATATAAAATCAGTTTTATATGAGTTTAATATAAATTTTAAATCAGAATTGCTCGCTGGATGTTGATGCCCAGCGTATGTATTTATTATTTTCCATAAACGACGGCTTGTTTCTTCTAAATGTATTTATAAAGTAAATGACCAACTTAATACCAATTGTATATAAAATTTATATAAGGTTGAAGCTGTAGTAGTAGTAGTAGTGCCGCTCTTATCAGTAAAAGTTAATATAAAATGAATATAAAAGTTAGTATTAAAGCTAGAACTTTTACATCTGCCGGTACCAGCCAAGTACCGAGTTTCTAAAGCAAACAAACTTTGGTTAGAAATTTATATGAAGCAAAAGTGTCCTATATAAGAATGTGAACGTTATGAGCACGCTCATTTTCAAGTGAAAGACGGAAATGCGTGTACTTAGACGGAGTTCGACTCGAAACCGATTATTGTTTGTGAAGAAAAATGTCCATTGGAGCAAGCTATTCGAATGCAAGCGCCATGAGCGTCCTCATTTTCAAGTGAAAGACGAAAATGCGTTTACTTAGTCGGAGTTCGACTCGAAACCGATTATTGTTTGTGAAGAAAAATGTCCATTGGAGCAAGCTATTCGAATGCAAGCGCCATGAGCGTCCTCATTTTCAAGTGAAAGACGAAAATGCGTTTACTTAGTCGGAGTTCGACTCGAAACCGATTATTGTTTGTGAAGAAAAATGTCCATTGGAGCAAGCGTCCTTTATTCGAATGCAAGCGCCATGAGCGTCCTCATTTCCAAGTGAAAGACGAAAATGCGTTTACTTAGTCGGAGTTCGACTCGAAACCGATTATTGTTTGTGAAGAAAAATGTCCATTGGAGCAAGCGTCCTTTATTCGAATGCAAGCGCCATGAGCGTCCTCATTTTCAAGTGAAAGACGAAAGCGGATGGCCTTAGTCGGAGTTCGAGTCGAAACCTACCATTGTTTGAGAGGCAACCAGTCCATTGGGGCAAGCATCCTTTATAGGAATCTGAGCGTCATGAGCACGCTCATTTTCAAGTGAAAGACGAAAGCGGATGGCCTTTGTCTGAGTTCGACTCGAAACCGATTATTGCATCCTTTATATTCTTGCCACATTCGCCGTTTTTTGAGTTTTGCATTGGACTTTAGTTGTTAACATCGTACATTTGAGTTTGTTTGGTTACTGTTTTGTTTGTTCGGTACATGATTCTGTCTTTGCTGTTTCAGAGTCTGGTCGCCAACAAAGCAGCGCAGTTTGCTAACTTCGCTCAGCACGACGCTCAGGAATTTTTGTCATTTCTGCTCGACGGTCTCCACGAGGT
The DNA here is from genome assembly GCA_030248225.1 of Trileptium ribeirensis. Taxonomy (NCBI): domain Eukaryota; kingdom Metazoa; phylum Nematoda; class Enoplea; order Enoplida; family Thoracostomopsidae; genus Trileptium; species Trileptium ribeirensis. The sequence goes on along the minus strand of JASANE010023920.1, from coordinate 35,701 downwards.
AAGCGATTGGCAAGAGTGTTGTGAAGCAGATTTGAGCCATCGTTGGTGAATCGATTGTACTAAATCCGCCGGTTGGAACTGGGGTGTTACCAGCCGAAATTGCTTCACATTGTGTCGGTGTATTTAGGATTCGCAGTTCACCGCAATCTTTAGAATAATTGATGTTCGATTTTTTAATCTTTAAAAAGCGTTTTAAACTTTACATTTCAGAACACGTCACCTTCAAACTAACGTGTTATGTTGTTATTATTAGAAATAGACATTTATTTGATAATATTTCACATTATTGTAATTCACAATGAAACTTCATATAGAAATGTCATCAGTACAACAGCTATGCTTCTTTCGGACGTGGTGAAGTTCTCAAAGTATTGAATTTTATAAAGCCATTCTAAACATCATTTGTTGCGTTCATGATGGGACAGCGAGTTATTATTGCAAACGTTTTCGAAGTTTTTTTCCGGTAAATAAATTTCTGAGTTTGACGACCGTAAACATTGTTTATGAGCTACAGTGGTGTAGTTGAAGCTGTACGAAGCGCTAAAAGACTTGGTAAGCGATAGCTTGTTGAGCTGAAATACGCAACATGTTTGGCGGACTAGTGGTGAGTGATTGGTGCTGTAAAGTTTAATTATCGCTGTGGTTGTCTTTGCTCGGCTTAGATCGTCCTATCAAGATCTACAGAAATAAAAGCAAATTTTTCGCGCATCGTTTGCGAAAGGTCTGGAAAAATTGGCGAACAAAAATTGAACAGCTGTTAATTTTTCGCCAAAGACTCGCGAAAAAATTGTTTTTATGTCTGTTCGTAACTGTATTTTCCTGGTTCAGTTTTTGTTGGTGGGCCATCGTTGCAGCAACTGAAGTTTTGATTGAAATCGATTCAGGTTGATAACACATGTTGATATGTTTGAGTTATTTTTTTAGGATTTGAATAGAATAAAAGACAAGCCGTACACCAAAATGGTTGAGTCGGACGGAAGGCGTGACTGTGTAAGTATTGTTTGCTTGTATCTAAACTACCAAAATTTACTTTAGCCGAGACGAAACTTCCAGACTGGATTGGTTGTTTCGTTGCTTCAATTTCGTGTAGGGAGTCTACTTTCGCCAGTTGCTTTTTTTTGGGGGGGGGGGGTGGACAAATACATTTTGTAGAGTTGTATGGCGTAGGCTTATTCTCAATCTTTTTGGCAATTTCGACATAGTGGTTTTGGGTTACATCTCCTCGAAAAATGCTTCTGATGTTGTTCAACTCGGAGCATTTTGGTAATGGTTGGTCAGCAACATATTGTATATTTGAGATTATTAATTATGATGGCATTTCCTGAGGTACATTCCTATAGTGTTTGACTTGGAGATGTTTTGAGTATCATTGCTCTCTCCTTTGTGGATAGTCTAGCTATGATATTGATATAGCCCTCCCGTGATGTAAAACCTGTTCATCTTCTATTCTGGCGCCACGACGTTGAAGTCATAGGCGACTGGAGAGGATCCCAGCTCGACATAGGAATTGATGTGCAATCTTCGGATCGGTAATTAGGGTTTTCGCCGGGTCATCTTTGTCTAGCAGCTCCGCTCTTGCAGCTGCTAGTCTCGGGTAGTCGTTGCATAAGTGGTCTACAGTTTCACCGGCGGATTTGCTGCGCCGACAGTGCGGTGGGTCTGGTCGTTGTTCGTTTCTGGTGATGAAGTTCCGGAACTTTCCCATGAGCAGGGTCTTTCCCCCGGTGCGGAACTGGGACAGTACTCGCTGCTGTTCTCTGGCCAACCCTGCCTCCTTTGCAACCGGGACATACGTCTCGTAGCTGTAGTGCGGGTTTTGTTCCGTCTTCCATTTATCATAATACCGTGATCGAATTGCTAGCTTCGCTGAGGCGAAGTCAAGCGGTACTTCATCCTGCGCTTTGGTAGAGCCAGTTTTTGCTAGGGTGTCCGCCTCTTCGTTTTCTGCGATGTCACAATGCCCAGGAACCCACTGGATGACGAGATTGGCTTTGTCCCCGGATGTTATTTCCCAAATCTCGACCGGCACTTTTTCGAATTGGTTGTGTGGTCCACTTGCTAGCTTTTGTATTGACGATCTTGAGTGTGTGAATGTGATCACATTGCTGCGTTCTTTCAACTCTCCGTTTCTTTGGTGTGCTTTGACCATTGGCAGAGCAGTTTGGATGGCAATGAGTTCCGTTTTACAGCTGCTGGTCGCTTTGCCGGCGGCCAGCGACATTGCTTTCCTGTTTCCGTCCATATCAATTTCCAGGACACCGCTATCGCCATCGCGGGTCCCGTCTTTCGCAGATCCATCTGTCCAGTATTGAAGTTGCGGAGGAGGGAGCTGTTCTAGTGTTTCGAAAAAGGCATCCGTTGGTTCTTCCGGTGCTTGTTCCTTCCTAACCGGTGTGACCAGGTTCGGGTGGAAGGTCACATTGTAGTTGCAATCCCATGGTGGTTTTTTTTGAATGGCTGCAACTTCTCGCGTTCGTAGTCTCGTAGACCACAGTTGTCAGCTACTAGTTTCGCCGTGACTCTCCATTGTTTCTTCGCAAAGTTCTTTCTCTTGTCGCCGTCTAGTACGTCCAGTATCGGGTTTCCTTCCGGCAGTCTTTTTGTTCGTTCGTACGCCAAACTGATCAGTTCTTCCGCCTTGTATGTGCACGGCGGCAGATTGGCCTCCACCATGAGGCTGTCGGCTCGGGTGTTCATGCCACAGCCAGTGATTACTCGACTTGCTGACCTTTCTTTCACCAGGACCTTCTCCATCGTTGCTCCACTTGCCCACACGCTGTAGACGTTGGCACCGTATTCTGCCACTGATCTTATGAAGCTGAGATACAGTAGTCGCATGTCTTCTTTGTTTTTCCCCAGGACTTGCCGGTTAGCGCTCGTAGGACGTTTATCCTTTTTCCGATCTTCTCTGTGGCACTATTCACGTGGTTGTTGAATGTTAATTGTTGATCAAATGTGAGGCCAAGGAAAACTGGGGCTGCGTCAAATTTCAGGATGTTACCATTCAACCTGACGTCCATTTGCGTGTTCTTTTCCAGTGCCCAGTTGCTGAAGACAGTGTGTACCGTCTTTTCTGCACTGATGACCATTTTGTTGAATTCGGACCATTCGACTACGGCGTCCATCGCTTCTTGGAGTGTGTCTTCAACTTCGCCAAGGGTCCTGTGAGTATTCCAGAATGCTAGATCGTCTGCGAACAATTATGTTTTCAGCTCCGGTGGTACCGCGTATGCTATGTCATTGATGAAGATGGTGAACATAACGGGGCTCAGTACACACCCTTGCGGCACCCCTTCTTCAAAGTGGCAGTATCCGCTCGTCGCTCTGCCGTATTGCACTCTTCCAAGCCTTTCCGCGAGGAAGTTCTTGATCCATTGTAGCATTCTTGTCGGTACTCCGATATCCAGCATCTTCTTCAGCAGCCTTGATTTCCACACCTTGTCAAAGGCTTTCGAGAAGTTCCATTTTCTTGGTGTGGAACGCGTCAAGAACGTCTTGGGCTATGCGTGCGAGATGGTCTTCCGTACTTCGCAGCTTCCTGAACCCGGCTTGGTACTGATTTAGCATGTGGATTCCAAAAAGTGGGTCAATCGATTGTTGACGACACGTTCCATACATTTTGCCTGACAGCTTGTCAGTGATATTGGCCGATACGAGCTTGGTTGTTCCACAGGTTTTCCCTTTTTCGCTTATAGGAATGATGGTCGCCTTTTTCCAGTCAGCATGAATCAGCCCTGGTTCCAAGATTTATTCAGTATCGTGAGCAGCACATTTCGTCCCTTTTCATCCATGGCACGCAGCATTTCTTTGGAGATGTTATCGCTCCCTGGTGCTTTCCCTTTCTTCAGCGCTGCCAAGGCCAGTTTCGCCTTCTGGAGTTATTCCTTCCGGTCGTCTTCCGTGGCATGCGGAAGCATTGCACTCTTCTTGGCTTCAATCCGGTCGTTTTTCAGTGCAGTTGCCTCTTTACATCACCGGATTTTGGATTTGAGGACAGACCCCTTTGTTATCGTCTTCTTGGCACTTTGAATTACACACGCGTTGAATTGGTTGACTGCGCCTTGGAATTTGTTGTCCAGTTCCATTTCGGCAAAACGCGATTCAGTTTCCGTGGCAAACTGTTTCATGGCACACGGCTTGTAACACCACTTTGGTTTACTTCTTCTCCCTTCTAACTTGCATGACACGCCGATGGACCAGAGGATGGGTACGTGGTCCCATCGCAGGTCTTCATCGACGGCCCACTGGACCCTGTCGACCCAGCTGCTATGGCACAGCGTGACGTCCGGGCTGCTTTTTGTTGTCTTGTTGAAGCCGGTGAATGTTGGTTGCTTCTTGTCGTTCATACTGCTGATGTCATTGGAAGTTACCCAGTTGTAGACTTTGGTTCTGATAGCGTTTCGATGTTGATTGTCGCCCCAGGTAGGATGGTGAGCGTTCAGGTCCCCAGCGATGACGGTGTATCTGTCGAACGCGAAGCCTGCGGGATCGAACTTTTGCACACGGTGGTTACTATAGGTGGTACGTACACGTTGACCAGTTTCAAGGACATGTTGCCTTCGGGTTGTGGTACCTTGATTCATCGCCATTCAGTGGTGTTATCATCTCTTGTTTTGTAGACTTGTGGATGGATTTTTGAAACCGTCAAGCTTACGGTGTGGATTGCGTTGAGGTTGCTGGTTCATCCACTAAACTCCAATTACCTGTCGTTGACATCGTGCGTGGCTGTAACTTCAGTATTTATGTCTAATTCTTGATTTCATAGCCGAGCTGTCAATTTGTTGTCTTTTATTCTAAAACTGTCTTGAAGCGCGCGAAATTGCAGATTTTGGAAAGTGTATTTTTTTGTTATTGTGAAAAGCAACGTTTTCATTAATAAGACATCTCGTTAATTTGGTCAATTAATTAATCGTTAGTTTTATCGGCTTGTGTGGAATAGTGAGTTTTAGGCGCCCATTTCCTGGCTAGGATTGAATTGGCTCGCTAGTCTATTAATACAGCGAAGTTGATTTTACGCCATGCTGCCCTACTTGTAAAAGTTTGTGTTACATTTGGAGAATGGTGATCCTTTTTCGCCTTAATCGATCGGTAGAAAATTTTAACAATCACGAACGCCATTTGATTTTCTTAGAAGTTCCAGGTTTCGAGGACTGATTGCTTGGTGTTAATCAATCGCCTTGCGAAGCCCGTTTTTTCGAATTCCGGTGGGTTATTAACCTCTGAAACCTTTTGAAATAACTCTCTGGACGCACACGATGTTGCTTTCTAAATATTTGTGCGCTTTCATAGACACTTCTTGAGATCTAAAATTCCTTCTTGTGCAGTCCGGCAGTTTGACAGCAGTGGATAGTAGGCCTCAATGAATGGTCGACCGTCGTCTTTCCAACTGGAACGATAATTATTTTGTGCGCTATTTCCCGTGTTTCCTATTGCTTTGATTTCGTATTCCTGTAAAAAGTCACTCTTTCGCGTTGCAGGTCGTGGCAGCTGAAGCGTGGAAAGTTCATTTGCAGCGAAACGATTCGGTTATTGTGGATTTGTTTCATGGGCAATACAAGTCGAAGCTAAAATGTCCGCAGTGTGATAAGGTAAGTGGCTGAATTTTGGTTTCTTTCAATTGCCTAGGGTAAATTTTTTGTTGACAAGCGACATCTATTTTCTGTGCCCATCGAATACGAGTATCCCTAATACCATTTATCGGGCTGGCCAACAACGCTATGATATGTTGTTTTTTTAAAAGACGGCCAGATTTTAAAGGAACGTTCTTCGGATTTGATAGGCTTCGCTGAAACGGCATATGTACATTTCGATCTGTAAGTGTGAAAGCCGTGAAATATGTTTCTCGTGCGTACAAATTCTGGTTAGAAAGCTTAAAAATAGTATTTGCGTCACAGAATTTAATCGCTGCTGTTTAAACTGGAGAGTTTGGATATAGTAGAGAATTAGATTAGTCGGCAAAATATTAATGTAAATTCCGTGAAATACATTGTGTGCGCGGATAAACCGAATCGAGATAAGTATAATATAAACCAGCACAGTCTCTTGACGTTTTAATACTTGACATATTTCCCAGAATTACTGTACTCAGTAAATTATTTACTAGTAACTCAAAAGCGAGGGTGAAACGGGGCGACACGGTTTCATTTATAAGTTATCATTTTGTTTAATCACCTGTAACAGGCTGTGTTTGATGTATATAGCACTCTATACCCATCGAAAATAAATGACAACGCGTAAAATATTTATATGCTAGTCTCTAGATAGACAAACGATCGTATTCAGCTTACCATAAAACCTATATAGACAATTCTTGGTTGATGACCTGGACGAAAAGTGTAACCAAAAAAACCGAAGACAGACTATATTCTGGAAATGGGCTCATTGACCTTAAACCCAATGAAAAGGCATTAAATATGTACTCTGACCTCTAGATGACCAAATCATTGTATTCAGTCTTCTGAAATACTTTTATAGACCATTCTGGATCCCCTGAACGCAATGCATAACCGAAAATTGAAAACACCGCATTTTGAAAATAGGGTTTGTTGACCTTAAAACATGAAAAGGTATAATTTTTTTAATCTTGCTGCCCTCCAGCAGCAAAACCATCGTAACGACCATGCTTGGTGGCATTATAGATATTCGTTGTAGGATAAAAACACGCAACAACACGCCGAAAATTTAAAAATAGCTTTTTACTCTATTTTTGGCAAAGGGTCGACAAACCATATTCGGGCTCATAGCGGCCCAGGGAGTGGTCTCACAAAAAAGTCGCCATCTGCGAAGTTATATATCTCGTTGAGGTGATTCTGGATTTTTTGATGCGAAGGCTATTTTACGAGATATGGGCTGCGAAATACTAGTACTCGTAATGGCCAAATTTGGAAAAAGAAAGAAAAAAGAACCCTTAAAAACTTGTTTATTTGCTATTTTGAGCCTGAAGATGGGGTCGGAGCTGTTCTCATCAATAAAATCGAATAAAATTTTTTTTTTGTTGAAATTCGTCCATGAGTCTGAAAATGAGTTACAAATGACAGACAAAAAAGAAACAATTATTTTTCGTCTAGCGCTCTCAGTGAAAACTCCGCTCGCTCCGTCTGAATTATTGATGCTGCAAGCTCTAATATTAGTTTTTCGGCTTTTTTTAGTTTCTATTTTTTAATTTTAGGTCTCAATTACGTTTGATCCGTTTTTGTATTTGGCCGTTCCGTTTCCGAAGATTCATCGCCGTCTCGACGTATATTTCTTCTCGTGTGATCCTGCGCAGAGGCCGACAAAGGTAACCCATTGACCGTTCACTTGAGTTGGCCGTCTACTTCTGACCAATTGTGCCACTTGGGGTGAAGTATTCGGTGATCCAATATATCCGGTGAAGACGTCAGATTGAATGTAAACAGGGATATCAAGAAAACAGACTTTGTGAAGCTTGGCAAGGCTGCGAAATTTATGTAAAATAAAATGATTCCCGGAGAGGTGCAGATGTAATATTTGTTGTGCGGTCTCCGTAAAGGAAATTAGCTGTCACTTTGAGCGAGCCGTGTTAGTGCTCATTGCCGAGACAACTTGATGAATGAAGGGTGCAAATATTTTGACGACTGATAGATAATTTTGCAATGCGTTGCTTACTAGAACATTCGTCGTATTGTGTTTTATTTTTTTGTGTGGGTCTTTTACTATCTCAAGTTTTTAACAATTTAATTTTTTCAAATAATTACGTAACAATTAACATAAGGACGTATGTTAATAATTAGCGTCACACTAAACTAATGCAGACCAGGTGGTTGTTTATTAAAGATGACAATATTAATAATAATTCGTTTAATTACGACATTTCAGTATTCACTTACGGTCAAGGAAGACTCAACGTTTCGGAACCTCGCAGAGCAGTTGGCAGCTCTCGTCAACGCTGATCCGTCATTGGTGAGTGTGATGGCATATATTTGAAACGGAGCGAGCGGAGTTTCCACTGAGAGGCCAACGTGGAATGATGGTAAAAATTTCGCCTTTTGCGTATCTTTGTCATTCATAACTCATTTTCGGATGGACGGATTTCGATAATTTTTGTTCGATAGCAAAACGGATAACTAAGTTCCCTACAGTTGAACACTAACAGTTCCGACCCCGTCTCTCGTCAGAATGACAAAACACTGCTTTTTAAGGATTCTTTGCCATATTTGGCAATACTGCAACCGTTTGCACCTGATATCTATCGAGAGATGAACACGCAGAATCGCATTATCGAGAGCTTTTGCTGACCAATACTTTTTTGTGGGACCACTCCTGCGACTGTGGACCCAAATATGGTTCGCTGTATGTTTTCGGAAATTTAGGTTTTTCAAACTTCGGCATGTTAAGGAAAAAACCATACCGGATTCGGAATTCCGATTCGAAATTTTTCATATTTTTGCCCCGGATGTGGTCCAAATATACGTTATTTACACAGTGGTCAAGTTCCAATACAAACAAACAAACAATATTAACTCAGCAAATTGCTGTCTAACAGGACAAAACTCAATCAGTAAGATTTTTCATGTTGACCCTGTAGGAATTGTTTATCTTCAGCTTATGTTAATGAAACAAATTAGGCGGATGCTTGTAGTAGCTGTTTTGCCCATTCACAGATCTACGGTATATGTATCAACAAGATATGCATAAGAGAGCATGGATTGCTCAGAATTATTGAGTCCGTAACTTTTACACTTGAACGTTGCTCCACTGAGTATTTTACAAAGTTGTGAACTTGGCTAACTTACATTGCCTCAAACACCAGCTAGTGCACTTGTAAATTTCGTACATTAGTATACGTTGGAGTAAAATACATTCAATATCTTCAGTCATAAACTGCGTTCTTGGTAATGTATTGGTTGAAGTTGTTTGGAGCAGTTGTCTCATTTATAGTATTCCATTCAGAAAATTATGGCATACGTTTAGTTATTTTCTTTTGTATCGTGTAAACCAATAATTTTCTGCGGAATAACATGTAGCAAACTTATGTCTAGTTGAAACGGAGCGAGCGGAGTTTCCATCGACGGTCCTAAAAATTCTTTTTGTCTGTCATTTATAACTCAGTTCCGGATGGGCCTATTTCGACAAACTTTTTTAATCGATAGCAAAAATTATATTACTTGACCGCGAACAGCTCTGACCACATTTTCTGGGCCAAAATGTCAAAAAAACGGGATCCACATCTCGAGATACGCTCATTTTGCGATCGCAATCACAGAACGAGGCCACTATTGGAATCAGCTCATCGAGATCTACAACGTTGCTGACCACAACTTTTTTGTGGGACCACTCCGTTATGGCGCTGTGAGCTCCAGTATCGTTCACCAACTCTTTGCCAGAAATAGCGCTTACGATCACTAATATTTAATGTGTCCGCAGCCCAGGAGGGTTTCTGACATCTCACAAATGAGATGTTTACTAACTCTTATGACTTTTTCCTGCTGTGTTTCAGTTAGTCGCCGCTGACATATTTCAACGCAATGTGTGGAAAGTGTACACGGCTGAAGACACGGTGTCGCAAGTCCAAGCAAACGATGTGATCTTTTTGTACGTCTTGTTTGAATTATTTTATTTCCTGCTTTTATATTTTGCATAATTTTATAATCGAATTGCTTGATCGAAACAGTTTTCATCGAAAGACATTCATATTATAGGGAGACCTGTTGTCAGACCACTCCATGAGACCAAAGTAGTAACCTTTCCCCGGCCTGAGACGGATAACGGGGTGCCTCTCCTTAACCGGTTTACTGGAGGTCCCTCCTGTACTTGTATTTTTTCCAAACTTTCACAACATGTATGTTTTATTGTTTTTGTTTTATATTTATTAAATATTAAAATGTGTACTTAAGAAGGACTTGTTTCGTTTTGCTCAGAAATTTACCCTGAAATAATACATACTTGAAATAAGAGCAGTAGTATTAAGTTTTACTGTAGACGTTTTCCCGATCATTTTTGAAGTCACCGAAAAATAACCAGGCGTGCTGGTGCGATCTAGGAGTACCTTCGGCAGTCGCCGAAATGGTCCTCTTTTTTGTGAAGAGTGCAGTATATTTGTTTAAGGTTTATTTTACGCAGTTTAATTTGAATATGTATTTGGAACACATACGTACTCAAATTCGGAGTCAAATATAATATACTGATAGCTTGTTTTATCGCCAAGACGGTGAATTCCGAGCGTTGAATATGTAATTTAGAGAGACTCTATAAGCCAGTGGATATCAGCCATGTTGCTTAAGTAGTTTAGAAGATATTCTCGATTGTTGTGTTTGCAATATTCAAGTGTATAGAAGATGAATTGCTCTGCAAAATGAGATCAAACACACACATAACTGGCCTCTCCAAAGTGGGGGGGGTCTCCCGGCACTTTTGGGCACCCCCCGGCAAAATCGAGATGCCCCCCGGAAGGCGCCCCCTGGCACTTTTTTGGCTGCCCCCCGGCAAAGCCTCCTGGCACAAATTTCGGTCGCCCCCCGGCAAAATCACCACCCGGTAAGTTCAAAATTTTTCAAACAAAAACTATTACTAATTACTACGCAGTACTAATTAATACACAGTATTTCTGAAATATCTGAAACAGAGAACAAATACAACGTTTACAGACCAGGCTGCCGGGCAAATTAAATGCTTGAAATCTACCTAAAAATTAAAAAAACATTTTTAGCGTGAAACCACGAAAATTGTTATTTTTGGCTCCCCTCGGCAGACCCCAGGACCTTGCCGGGGGCCCCTAACGGAGTGCTGGGGGGCAGCCGGGGGGCACCCCCCTGCACTTTTGGGTTCCCCCCTTCAAATGTGCCGGAGGGCCCCCGGCAGAGCCCCCCTCCCCCCGCAAAATTTTTGCGAATGGAGAGGCCAGCATAAGGTGGGGTGGATGCATCGGTATTGCTGTTTTCGTATATTTTAAGCCACACTGGCCGTTTTGGCCCGAAAAACCATATTTCACCCAACCCCGCAGAATAAAAAACCTAATAGCACACCAGTTGCAGCAACATATAGTCGATGAATTGTTTTCTCAAGTGAGAAAAAACACTCATATTTTATCGAGTGATTGTAGCTATATTACCACTTTCGTGTAAATTTGGTCCAGTTAGAGCCCTTTCGATCCAAATCCTACATCCTAAGGAAACGGCGTAGCTAGCAGTAAATTAGAGGATTATTTGCTGTACAAAATGAGCCCAATTTAACTCAAATAATATGGACGGTTGTCGAGTTACAAGTAATGTGATTCTTAGGCCCCATCGGAACCCGACTTCAGTCCGTTTGGCTCGCTTTTTCGAAGGGAACATGCTGCAATCGGACTTCTAATGAGTTATCGCGCAAAACAATCCGCCCAGTCAAAGTTTAATTAGGTGTGTAACCCAAGTAAACCCAATAACGGACATTGTGAAATTTCACCACCGCCACGGCTAGTCAGAATTCCTCCTTTATATTGTTTTACTACACTCAGAATTCAATTATCTTGCGCCAGTAAATAATTGTTATTACAGTTTCAGGCCTTTATAACAAGCACATTCTTGGCTACACACTGCTAATTACTATGCCGACCCTAATGTAGAGTCATCGTTGGTTTTGTCTATTTCAGCTTCGAAACTTTGGACCCGAGCCGCGAAGCTGAGCCCGTGTACAATATTTGGGTCGTTCAGCGGAATCTTGTTTCGCGGAGTGGTCTCCCGGACGCGTGCGAAACGTGTTCGAAACACGGCGGAGCAGATGGGACTGGAGCTGAACTACGCGTTTGTACAAAGTGCTATCGTGTTGTTTATTGTAACGAGTAAGTGTGATCGTGAAAGCACCGCGTCCGGGTCCGATAGGACCACACCCACCTGTGGTGCGTCGTTGAGTCACGATGTCGAAATCGAAGTCGAGCTAGGTTATTCTTCCAACAATTTCAGTCGATTCATTGAATTTTCAAGTTCCAAATTTTTTATAAATTTGAAACTTAGGTGCGCAAAAAATCAAGGTCGATCGACATTTCTTTTAATCGAAATTGACTTGATCGAAGTTTCAAACAATTTTTAACGTTTATTCTTAGCCACTACTGTAGTTCAGTGATCGATAGATCGGTTGCTAGCGACGCGGCGAGTGATACATGACAGCAATCCTCCTAAGCTTGGCGATAGAAACAGCAGCTCTCCAAAGCCATAGATATTCACAATCGTTTATATAAGAATATACCGATCCGATATATATTGCAACTGAGGTATGCTGGCTACTGCTGATCTTGGTCCCATCTGGCAGTGGTTCCAATTGAGGTGGCCGTCCTTATCGTGACAACACGAATTTCATTACAAAACACGCATTTCGAACATCAATTTTTGCTTACAGCTTATATTTTATCAGGACTAAATATTGGAAACATGGCTTCGCATAGCTAGTTGAGCCAATTTTCGGCACTGCTCTTTGAGCAATGCAACTCCAGTGCCAAGAAAATTAGTTAAAATGTGCAAAGACATCCTGAAGTTTATTGACGAAAAATGACAGATTAGCAGTGTATGTGCCTTTGATGTCGTTTTTGCGCTACGATGCTTGCTTGGTGGTTAACAGGACTGGTACTTTGATATTTGCAATTCTTTTTGACAGTTGAATAGATTGTGAGGTGTATTCGTTCAAAACGCACTATAATAAATATACTCATGTTTATCATGCAAATTTCTAGGCACAATATTCGCAAGTTAAACTTTTAAAGATCGAGTCATAGTTGCATTCATCCACATACTCAACTTATCGGAAGAATGCATCCATAAATAATCATTCCGAGTGTCTCCTACATGCATTACTTTTTCAGGGAATGCCAGATGCAAGATTGGCCATCACATAAGGCGGTTTGCACTCGAAACCGGCGAGACTCAGATATGGTTGGTCAGCCGTTTGTCGTTAGTATTCGTTCGTCTGAGGCAACATTTCGCAATCTGGAGCAGGCGATAATTTTGAGGTCGAAGTAAGTTTTTTAGGCTTTTGTTATATTCATTTTGAAGCTTTGCTGTGAGTTTTATGTAACTAGTTTTATTTGTCTTTTTAAAGTTGTTTGTGATAAAGATTTCTGTCTCAGTGTAACGGTACCAATTTTCCATTATTTGTCTAGGATTTGGACCGGGACATAATTAAGTTATTATCTGAGCGCATTGTACACACTTTCGCCCTGCTATGACCATACTGAAAAGTTTTGTTTTTCGCTTTCGTGTTGACGCGCACGGAATCAAAAGAACACAGATTATGATAGAAATCGCGATCGCATTGCAGTGTCAGTCAATTTTTCTGACTTTATAAAATACTAACAGACTCAAGAGAATTTCGACATTTTAGCTTAGCTGGAAAACACGAGGAATTTATTTCTGATTTGCGAAATATCTTGGACATTTATACTTTAATTATTTATTTGTTATTGCAGGTTTTCAGTCGATGTTTTCCAGTTTCCGTCAACGGCAGGCACAATATCGCCAGCAGCTGCTAAACACGTTTCAGCGATGGACACGTCAGCTTCGGATAATTCGTTTGAGCTGAATGTTTCGGTTCCAGATGTCACCGGCAATATCGCACCTTCTTTGGGGGAACAAATTCCGGAGTGTCCAAAGCACCTGTCGTGCGTCGGTGAAAACAATGGAACCGTCGGTGGCTATAGCGGTGTTAGTGTCGGGGTATTTAAAAGTTTTTAGCGGTGCTATAGAGCCTAATTTTCACCGTTGGGTCTTATAGACCGGTGGTTGGAGCATGCATTAACTAAAAATAGAAATTCAAGGTAAACTCTACAACGGAAGGAGCCATCGGCTTCCAATTTTGCACAAAAGTACAGATGACGTTATAGTCCATCGAGCCATAGGTCTATCGCCCATTAGAACTACTTCTGTCAAAACCTATTTTGTATAATGTATAAACTTTGTTGTCAATTTTTAAGCCCAGAAGTTTTACCTTAATTAATTACATAGCTAGTTTTTGCTCATATATAAAAGAACAAAAATTACAACAACTATAATTCGAAACGGATAAGCGGATTTGTTTAATTATTTTTTCATATTTGATGTGTTTTAGCGGTTAGAATATTCGTGCATGCGTGTATGTCTGTAACGTCACCCGGTGAGGAAGTAGTGCTGATGAATAACTCTCTTTTTTATGCCAAAGTTATTTCTAATTTGTCTGTGATCATTTGCAACTTGAGAATAGTTATATCGATTTAGCTGAAATGTTCACAGAGGACTTGATTTTTTGTCGCATACTACAAGTCGCTTCTACACTCTTTGTGTCTGAGGGAAAACAGACTAAGCGCTGATAGTATTGTTCAAAATATTTGGTCTTTTCACAATTAGCATGGCTCATTTGACTTAAATTTAGATATTGTATAAAATTGCATATGACATACATCTACTAACCACAACGCCACATTACTTACTGCACTGGTTGTACATATTAAAAGGTAAAATTTTGGTATTCGCACTTGTCTTATCTAGTTTCGTAGAAATTGAACCGATTTGACATGTATTTTCGCTGCGCATGTGAACCTTTACGAGTTACACATACCTTTAGGTTTATTTCTGTATCACGGTCTACTGAGAATATTGGTTCAAGCCATAAACTGGATCAATCCATTGTCATAGAGAAAAACTGGATTTGCCAATGATAACCGCGTAATGCTGATTCCAATTTTACTACAATTTTTTTATAGTCTTTGTTTGGTTCACCAGGCTAATAGCGACATCCATCATTCATCTATTCCTTTAGCACAAAGGAATAATAGGGAAAACCCCTTATAAAATATGAGTTCTGTTATCAACACTGTCAGAATCTATTGCTTGCGTTGATCCGTAAGTGTTTGTCTTACATTTTTTGGTCATGTCCTATGCTATATATTTTATCCTGGTTGAATGTTAATTTTATCGAAAGCTTCTGTGCGTTGTACTGATTTCTGACCGCATAAGTGAAGTGGTAGACCCAACGGTCTTAGCGAAGCATCTAGTTTATTGGGTGGTAATTCAATGCAAACTTTGTAATTAAAACTGATCTAACAGAATTTATGGCCAACATAAGCTGTTGTTGCTATATTTCTGTTTACTTGATGTAAAGCATTTTTTCGGCATGCCATACTGTACGCGGTACAAACGCGCCGATTGACAAAAAAGTTTTGTTGTTTTTTACAAACTTTCATTGCTAATCTAAAATTAATTGGACAAATTAATTTGAAACGTACATTAAACTTTAAGTTTAAATATCGTATTTGAAGCCATTTATTAACCATTTTACCACTGTGCATTGCCGAATACTAATTTTTGGCAGTTTTTTGTTTTCGATACCTTCAGGTAATACTGTGGAGCACCCCTCTCCCAGCGTTCTTGCTACGTAATGATATCTGGCGTCTTTCATTTAGAATACAGAGGGACAACATAGTTGGCATAAGTTACACTGAATTGTTATGGTTCAGAGCAAATTCTTTGTTCTGCCGCTTCGTTCTTATAAGCACTGGTGTTTTCATGAATAATACAGTAGAAATTTTTTCTGAAATAAGGCAAAGATATTTGTTTCGATTCGATGTGAACTTATTTCGCCGAATAATTTTGGTTGGAAAAGGTTATTAACACATTTGAAATTCGTCTCTGATATAGCTGGAAATTACCGATATATCTGAGATTTATAACGACGTGTTAATGACAATTGATTGTATTGTAAAAATGCACCATGGCGGCTTGGGAACAGCTGGTGAATCGACTGACAGTCGCAATGCCCCATTTCATTTACGTCGCAGCTATAACCGTAAGTATATTGTTTCAGAATCAATTTGGGAACGCGCCAACTGCATCAAGTGAATCGTTAAATAATAACTCGAATATCGAAAGTGCAACGTGTGATGACGTTCCGTTGACTCCGAAGCCGTCGAATGCAGGAAATCTGAACAGTGGCAGCAACCCAGCGTCTGGCATTCCGGATGATCCAGGTCCAAGTCATGAGGCAAAGGGTTTGTCGAATCAGGTATGTACTACAATCGTAAAACCCGAAAACCCTCACCCCCACATTTTGGCAAAAACCGTGCAAAATAGCAAAATTTGAGGGAATTGGCACGCATATGGGGAAAAATTGGCAAAAAATCGAGTGTAATTATGTCTGAGGGGCAAGTGAGTTACATTTTTGGTTACGGCTCACGAGTGGGACCGCATCGCTGTGTGACATGCCTATCGGGGAAATTTCCCTAAATTTTCAAGGGAGTACTGTACGTAAGGTGGCCACTGCGGGTCTGTTAGAGGCTCAAATTAAACCTTACAATAAGGGGACTGTTGCTATAATTTTTATATCGATTAATATTAAGTGAGTAATAAAATAATTATTTCTAACTCATTCCAATACCCAAATTTTGAGGGGTGACTCCATTATTCCTCAATAAATCCGTGAATTTTGAACGAATCTGAGCGGAAACGTTTTCAAGTTGACCAGACTTGAAATTTTCTGCTTTCACCAGTGAAAATGAACACTTAGGTAGACAGTTTACTGTTTGTGCTTACAATTTTCAAATTTTTTTGTGAATTTGCTGTTCGCTGCACGGCGAACAGCTACAACTTAAAATGTGTTTGGGCGGCAATGGTCAGGGCGGTTGGGACGAGTTCCTCAAATCACTGGCTTAGACCAATTTTTCTCGCAGCTGCCCTGAGCTTACTATCCTCCTATTATATAACCGTCATGTCATTTTTATAGCTGGTACAAAGAGCAAAGTAGAATGATACAAACGCGAGTTAGTGGTCATTGCAGTTGCTAAGGTACCGCGAGATACACCACCAGCTATACGTATATTCCATTACAGAATTTTCATGGATAATACGAGTAACAGATCGAATTCCAATGAATATAGATGGTGACTTGAGACAGGTAAGGTACCGTGAGATAATTTCTGCGGTGTCAAATGTTGTATGGCTGTTCTACAATTTACACGAACAATTCCTTTTTATACATAACGGTAACGGATTCACTACAACAAGTACATAATCATACAATGATAAATGCAGAGTTTCACAGTATTAAACAGGTAAATAAACAATATTATATGAACAAACACACAGAAGTATAGTGTAGGGTATACAATGACGGATTTAGATGACTTGTTACATACTGTAAACGCACGATTATCCATAACAGATTAGTGTAAATGGCGTTAGAAGAACTCGGCCAATTCTTACTCGATCAGATGCACACACATACTAACCCGTGGTAAGGGGGTCTTGAATTTGGCTCAACAACAGCAATTCCGCTCTAATTTCTATAGCGGACCTTAGGGTTCAATAATGTCGCCCATTAGGCTTCACCACTACGGTAATAATTATTGTAACTTCGAAATGTAGATTAGACTCAGAAATATGTTTAGCTATTACTTTTAAAACGTAAGCAGCGAACCAAAAACCTACCCGCAACCCCACATCCTGAATAAATTGCAGACAGTTTGCCAGGCAGAAGGTTTAATATTGTTTAGTAATTCCAGGCTACTAAAGTGAGCCCGAGCAGACGCGGTGGAGACGGTTCAGCTCCTACAATCCCGTTTGGAAGCTGCAATAGTCCTGGATCACCGTTGTCGTCATCAACGAATGGAAACCAGCATCTGCAATACCACAAGCAGCAACGCCTGTTCTACATGACCAAGGCTTCGTTTTTACAAAACGGATTTTTACCCGGCGACGCACTGAACCCGTCTATGGAGCAGCAACCTGAGCAACGAGGTTAGTGGATACGTTTGGAAAAAAGGAGCTGGTTTTGGCATTGCACCCGATCTGGATTCGTTCTAGACTATTCATAATAATAATTATCTTTGGTATTGTTTTCACGCTCGAACTCAATCTATACGATTCTCAAAGTGAGATTAGTGTCCTTTGAATAAATCTTGTATGTTACACCTCTTGAGTAATGTAGCATATTTACCAATGTTTCTGTTTTTCGTTACCGGGGGCTCTCCTCAAATAAGCATGACTCCTGTGCAGCTAACGCAATCTCACATCGTATCTCGGTGCTCCCACCTAGGAATTTTGTGTTGTCTCAAATAAGTTTATGATTGAAACTGAGCGAGGGGAGTTTCCACTGAGGGCGATGAGAAAATAATAAAAATTTCGTTTTGTCTGTCGCTGTCATTAATAAGTTATGTTAATTCATTTTCGGATGCACGAATTGTGATCAATTTTTTGTTCATTAGTGATGACGACATGCCCGTTAGTGAAACTCTCCGACCAAATATTCGGTGTAAAAAATGGGGAAACAGAGGTTTTGCCAGGGTTCTTTGCCAAATCTGGTCATACGGGTACCAGTGTTTCGTGGCACAGGCGTAGCGTCCAAAAATGATTCATCGAGATCTACAGATTTGGTGACCACGACCACTCAATGAGCCACTCTGGGTTCAAAATATGTTACATCGACCGTTCCCTAGAAATTGCGATTTTTAAAATTTCGGCATGCTATTGCGTGTTGTTACCTTGCAACGAGCGTGTATTAGGCCATGAAGCGCGTTGAATGCGATAGTTTTGCCATCTAGAATCCAACTTGACTATATTATCCCTTTTTATGGGGTTTCAAGATTTTTACGATTGATGATCTCGACTTCCAAAATGTAATGCATTTTCGTTTGTTTTGCTACGTATTGCTTTTAGGGCATCAAGCATGATTTATATATAGGTTGTGGTATACTGAATACGATGGTTTGATTATCTAGAGTCCAGCAGGAATATTTCATGCCTTTTCCGAAGTTTTCAATGGGCTTGGGTTCAACGAGGTTTTAGGATTTTCAATGGGTTTGTTGTTACAGAGCTATTAGTGTAGTATACACATTAAATACGAAGCCTGTCTCAAGTGACTTTTTGATGAAACCACACTGTTGCCGCATCATCCTCCACCCTTGCCAGATACAAGTTTTATTTCTGCTGCTATGCATTACTAACGCTTATTGTTCATTTAATAGCCCATTGTTGGAACTAAAGTGACCTGAAAATTTCATTTTTCTTACATTTGTGCATGCAGTGCCTTGTACGTTTATTTTGTCAATTTTGTACTTTGGGTTGCCTGAAGTCGCGTTGGACCACAGGTGCCCGGTCTCCTAGCTAAGGGAGGCCTTTTAGTTAACCCGTGCTTCGTGCATGATTATCGACTTTGAGACAGTGGATCTGAATGGAGTTCATCCGATTAATGACTAATCAAGCAACGCTGGCGCTGAGCCAAAAACTCTATTAATAGTTACGATTTCATGAGGCAATACGACTGGAAAAATTTATGTCGAACCAGTCGCTCAGGAAATCATGAGTGTTTGGAAATGAGAAAACAAAGTTTTCTAATGTTGCACTCATTGTCAAAGTAGATTTTGATGTTTTTGTTGTATTTTAAGCCGGCAGATCCTCCCCACCGTCATCTGGCTCGCCGCTTTTGGACCTTACTGGTGTCCCGATGATTGTCATCGATTGGCGAAATAAACGAGGAACTCGGGATTATCTATCGATTCGCGATAAAGATCCGCCCATCGGACTGGTAAGCACTATCTCCTTTATCACGAACAAAATGTAATTTTTTTCTTAAAGACGCAGAATACAGTACTTGCCAGAAATATGATGTTCGTTCCAAACATTTCACATTTTGATCAAATCTGGTGTTCGAATATTCTGTTCGAGACCTGTTCGATAGTTCGATTGCACAAATCAGAGTATTACCAGAAGCGAAGCCATAGATATTGAGCCTTAAAACATCAAATTTAGAGCAACCGAGTAAGGAGTGCTCCACCCTTTGTTCTTCACCATATTTACAAACATGGCGAATATTATTGTCTTCAAAGCCGAACCTGAAAATATGTTTTTTCAATCGACAATGACTCCTGATTAGATGTAGTACTAACTGCAATCTGGAGCGACTGAGGATGTAGAGGTATCCAATCGATTGCTGTCAGCAGAAAGAATTTTGTCAGCCTATACGTGTCAAGTGAAGACCATAAGGTAACGAGCTCTGTGTTGCATCACGCTAATGTATCGTGGCGAATAATGCTGGGTCGGATACGAAATGGGGCATTGAGAGGCATGCAAGACCCAGTCCGATCGAGAGCATGAGCCGATTCATGGTCTGGGATACCAGAGGGTCCTTTTTATTCGTGTAGAGATCTCGGCTATTGACCGAGGCTGCATTGTGTGCTGGAAGCAGTGTTGTTTCCACGTTGAACGATGTTATCGGATTCGAACCGGTTGATGTAGTGCGGAAGGTACACACTCACGTATGCGACCATAGGTATAGAATTTGGTTATATCGAAACGGATCCGCTGATCGAACAAAATCAGATGAGATCGGACGCATTGTGAACACGGCCTAATATTCGTAAGCCGATGAGTTTATCGAACTTAACGTCCAGTACGCCCATCAGCGAAATTTAAGGCAACCCAAAATGATGTTGTTTTCCCTTTTGTACTGCGGTCCTTTAATAGGAATATTTTGTAAGTTTGCAGCATAGTGAGACAAATATTTGCGACAAAATAATGGATCCTACCGGATGCGAAATTTGACCAAAATCTTTATTCAGAGTTCCAAGTAAAACATTCAGTGGTTGATGTTAATTATGTATGTGCACTGACGGTAATGAGTGCCATAAGATTGATGTCGTTCCTTCAGTATACTGCAAGATAATCAGTGTTAAAGATAGTATTTTATTCCATGTCAGGGGAACATTTGGTGATGAGAAAAAGTTACAGTAATTTCATCGCAAACGTTCTGTCGCCTCGACTTATCATGTCTTATTAATCAAAACAAGGGAACACTTTTTACACTCTGAAAACGTAGCTGTCTTTGGTTGTTGCAGTGTATTTATTTCTATATTATGCTTTTTAGGATTTCGATGTTTACGATGGCCCAAAGCAAAGTGCACGTGGTAAGCGGGTTTTGTTTTACTGGCTTCTCCAAGGGCCGTCGCGAACGATTCTATTTTAATAAGGTAGTCGGGCCAGCCCGGGGGAAAGCCCCAACTCCGGTTTGGAGAAGCCAGTTTTACATTATTGTTGTTGACACTTGCTCCACGAGTGGATTCTTACTGGAAATATATTTATAACATAGCTAGGCATCGACTTCCGTTTCTTGTTTTGCTTGATGTTTTTCTTTTTGTTTCTTCGTTTTTTAATTATCATTAAAGTCCAATAATTTTTACGGTAGCTGGGAATTCGCCGACCTAGGCGCTTAGTTAATATTAAGATTACATTAATTATTATAGTATAAGTTGTACATACGTTATATAACGTGTATGTATGTTGAAATAACATACACACGTCACTGAAGCCGTTGAAAGCCAATGTTAGCATTTCGCTTTCTCGTAAGCTGATTATAGTGAGTAATTTCAGGAGCACAAACTGTGACTAGGCACAGCCCGTTGTCTTAAGACATTTTGATGTGTCTGCCCACGTAAGACAAAGCCTCACATAGCTATATTTAATTAGTTTATTCTCGTCTGGTAGCAACAATTCTGTATCAGGCTCAAGGTCAAATAACTTTTGATATCTTTTTTGTTCTGTTTTAGGTTCGGCGACGTTACAACTATCGGAAATGTTGGAGCTATTTACCGAAGAAGAAAAGTTGGACTCACACGAAGCCTGGTAAGTTGGTTGTTTTATCGGCTCGTAATGTTAGAAAATGCTTAAAATTATATCATTTAAATCTTGTCATAAGCGAGATGACAACGGTGTTTCCAAAGATAAGACACAGTCGCGATGGAATAAGTGCTGAAAATCTTATCTAACCCAAATTGATATGAAAATTCCGGTTCAGAAAAATCCCCAACGGGTTTTGACTGACTTGCTTTTATTGCTGGTATTTATAATAATGTTGATTTTTTGTTGTAAAGTGGAGAAAGTTATATAATTAGTTTAAGTTGTATTTGGGCAGTCGTCAGGTCATCTGCCACGTCACGTCATGTGAACCATACAAACGCTAATAAAACAATAACATTGATTTGACCGTGAAAATTTAGTCATTTTATTGTTGATATTCGGCGTAATGAGCACCAAAATACAGTCACAGCCAGACTCAAGTGCAAAATAATCGATCGTTCGACCGATTTCGATTAAACGAAATTTCGATCGCTTTCGAATTTGACGCAGTTAGCTAAATTTCGAAATTGTAAATTTTCGATTATTTCCAATTGAACGAAATTTCGATCGATTGCGATTTCAATTTTTTTCCGATTGCATTTATTTTTGGCCACCGCTGTATATGGCCAAACTCGCGTATAACATTTTGTGGACGACATCGCCACAATTGACTGCTGCTCAGTCGCAACTTGAGCGTGAGAAAATATTTTCTTTTGAAACTTTATAATATGTTTTTGTTTCGCTCCTGAGGCGATAGGCAATAATTGAGGCGAAGCCGTGTCTGTATTTTTGAAGACAAGTTATGGTGTGGCTAGAGAAAAGAGAACAAAAGCGGACTCTGTTGATTTTCATCGTCTGATTTTGTCTGATTCTGAGTTCTAATTGATCTCTGAATTCAACTGTATTGATGCTTTTGTGTCAAATTGTCAATAAACATTATTGATTAGTTACATTTTGTTCTGTGTATGGTAACACTATTAAAATTATCGATTGCTTTCGAATTTTTCCAGGCAAAATCTCTTCTTTTAGCTCGTTCAGCCGAAATTGTCATCAAATTTGTACTATTTTCATTCTTATAGGTACTGCTCGGCGTGTAAAAAGCATCAAGAAGCAAGCAAACAGCTAACGCTTTGGCGTCTGCCGCCGTTACTAATTATTCAGCTGAAACGATTCAACTATGGCGGAATGTATAACTCGAGAACCAAAATCGAGCGAAAGGTTAACTTTCCCATCAGGTGAGCTGTCGTCTTTAAATCTGTTCTTTTTGGCTGAGAAAGACCTTTGAATTGAACTCGATTCCGAGTATTTCCGCTCGTCCCGGCGTTGTCTTTTGTGCAAAGGTAATAACGACCCATGGACATAAATCAGACAACGTTTTATTTTCTTTTGTAAAATAATCTTATATTCCATGGGTTCACAGAAGTAGGAATATATTTAATAATAACATTTTGCCTATAGCCTTGCTTTGCTTAAGCAATGCAAATTATACGGACAATGTTAATTTTAGGGGCTGAAGCAAAATGCATACCATGCCGTTCTCGATATACTAAACCTTGGCCGTAGCCTAAACTAATGAGCCTACTTGATGCATACACTAAGCCTAAGTCGGGTGGCTCACCATCCCGGAACTTACCGCTCTAGGTTGTTCTTTTTTCTAACCATATCAATATAATTGTGCATCTAGCATTTATTTGGTCTGCTACAATGGTTCCTTACCTAAATCCTGTCAAAGCTGACACCAATTGGAGAGTTTTTGAGTTTTGCTACTTGGCGTCACCCAAGGCTATAACTCTCACTATAGGCATCGAATCGAAAATTGGATATCAACATAGCGGGTAGAATCCTCTCTTCCAGGTATTAAAGTTGTCGTATCTCCGGCTAACTTGTAAAAAGAAGGGAACGCGGGATGTAACAAATGAAGTTTATTGAAGTAAAACAAACGGAATAAAGTTATTGAATAGAAACCGATAACTACACGAACACAACGAAACACGAACAAAACAACTGAGACGAAATAACAGTGAGCAACACGATTATATATAAATGTCTCGGATCATACGAGAACACCCATGATAATCAGAACAGTAGTATCTAGGCTTTTCGAAACGTTCTACAATGTTCTATTGTTTCTTTCAGAATCCAGAATATTTGTAAGACTTCTGGAAAGTTCGAGAATGTTCTTTTGTTACTCTTCATAACAAAAGTCTTGATGTTAAACGTTTTTTGTAAGGACAGTCGCTTTCAAGATCAGAGCCAAAGTTTAATTTTCCAAGAAAATAGTTAAGTTAAAAAATGAAATTATCAAAGCATTGACAGGTACGTTTCTTGCTTATTTTCACTGTTTATAACAATCGTAATTCACAACACTTTTGCATGAAGCGACATTTGAAGTTGAAACAAGCGACCCGATATAATGTTACTTTCTGTTGCTGCGGGCACAATTGAACACACTAAGACAGCTACAGTACTCGTCAGAAATGACCGTCGCATTTCGAGCGAGCGAGTTCCAGCGACTGGTTCGCTCGCTCGATATTTCAAAAGTATTTAAATTAATAATAAATTCCATTTTTAGAACAAATTTAATTCGAGCTGGTTGTCAGCGAGCGACAGTAATTTTTTGCGGGTACCGTAATTTCGCTTCGGATTTAGTGAGTAGTGCAATTATTGGCCGCCCAGATGGTAATGAATTAAACTTTGAGTGACCAATATCCTCGTGGGAAAATGTGCTTTTATGGTTGTTTTGCAGTGTTGGTTGTTATAGTTTTTCTTATGTGCAAAGATTTTTGGACAAGAATGGTCATTTTTCACACAAGACCCGGCCTCCCAACTTGCTAAGAGGGTGTACTAGCTTGCTAGGAGGGTGTACTAGCTTGCTAGGAGGGTGTACTAGCTTGCTAGGAGGGTGTACTAGCTTGCTAGGAGGGTGTACTAGCTTGCTAGGAGGGTGTACTAGCTTGCTAGGAGGGTGTACTAGCTTGCTAGGAGGGTGTACTAGCTTGCTAGGGGGGTGTACTAGCTTGCTAGGGGGTGTACTAGTTTGCTAGGAGGGTGTACTAGCTTGCTAGGAGGGTGTACTAGCTTGCTAGGAGGGTGTACTAGCTTGCTAGGAGGGTGTACTAGCTTGTTGATTTGAATATTTTATATCCGAAGTTTTTCGCAGCTAACGACCAAAACGTTCATAGGTAAAGTTGCTTTAACGCCAAAAATTTATCTTATTGACATTTTTCGATTTCTTAATATTGTACATGTAACAACTATATTTATTGCAATCACTCTGTTTTCACCAGGTCCCTGGATCTGAGGCCGTATTTGTGTAAAGAAGCGCCTTACAACGCGGACAGCAATGCAGCGTTGTACGACTTGACTGGGGTCGTATGTCATATGGGAACCACGTATTTCGGACACTACGTTTCGTATGCTCGCCTTGCGAACATCGAGGACTCGATGAAATCCGATGTGGGTAAGATGATTAGGATCAAGGGGACGGGTGGTGGCCTAGTCATGAAATCTACCGTACACATCTTAACTATGGATATGGTGCATTTCAGAAAACGGGTTCTTTTTGGTGCGAATTGAACTGGCTACCCTCGGCGTAGTTTTTATCCCTTTAAACCTTTTTTAGCTTTCCTACAACCTCAAGAAATGTGCTACTATCCACGTTCATTTTTGGGAATAGCTTTTCTCTGTAGCGCGCGTCAAGGTGACTGCCGCCTTTCGAGAGAGCAAGCTACGTGTTAAAACGTACTGCGAGCGAGCATCATACTGTATACTTAAGCTACATTATTTAATTTTATTTTCAGGTACTTTCAGTCACGGACAAAAATAATTGCCCAAAAACCGAACGCGAAACGAAAACGAACGTTGTCACGTGGCCCAAGTCAAGTTGAGAGGCGTAGTATTCAGAACGTAGTTAAAAGTAGTGGAGATTGTGTGTTGCAGGGGTGAAATCTGTTAAATTCCGTCATAACTCGGGAACGCCTTAATCGATTTTCATGATTTTGTGCTCATTCGAACCGGCATCATCCATTTACCGTGCACATCCCCAAGCGTTTTTGATTTGGGGCCTGTTTCTTTGGTCAGGGGTCAAAATGTGGGTTTTTGTCCTATTTTAGTACCCTTCACGGAAGCAAGGTTATTTTTATCTTAACTTTCGAATTTTTTTCTCTGGATGGCTTTATTTCATTGTAAAATGATGAATTCCGATGCCTCTTTTTTGTTTTTTCGATTAAGGCTTCGGTTCTAGATTTATGGAGTTTGAGGTACGGTCTGGATTTATGGGGTTTGAGGTACAGGGGTATGGCGCCCTAATGGTTCCTCGACCCCAAATTTAAAAATTTGTTCTGACGTCTTGGGCGGCCGTTAAATGTTGCCTAGGGGTTTTCGGGCATGGGAAACTCATTGCCGGTGCTGGTTTTGCTCTGTCACCCATGGTCTCATCGGTACGATGGTATGGCACCCCATATGGCTCGGGGTCAGAGGTCAAAATGAGGGTTTTTCACCCAATTTTAGAACCCTTCATGGAAGCAAGGTTATTTTTATCTTAACTTTCGAATTTTTTTCTCTGGTTGGTTTTATTTCATAGTAAAATGATAAATGCTGATGCCTTGTTTTGTTTTTCGATAAAGGCTCCGGTTTGCCGCAATAATTGTTCCTCGACCCAAAATTCTAAAATTTGTTTTGACGTCCTGGGCGGCTGAAAAGTTTCGCTTGGGGGGTTTCGGGCATGGCAAACACATTGCTGGTGTTGATTTTGCTCTGCGATCTATGGTTCTGCAGGTACGGGTGTATGGCCACGCCATGGTTTATCGCCCAAAAATTACTATTTTACTGTTGCGTCCTGTTACGTTGCTGATAGCTTGCACTTGGGGGTTTTGGGGCATGGTAAACGCATTGCCGGTGTTAGTTTTGTTCTAACTTGTACGGTATTGTGGGATATCCACATATAGCATATCGACTTATGCTATCGAGAGATCATTGGCTGTGTACGCAAAAGACGTAGGTATACCAATGCTTCACTACGTTCTGCAATATCGATAGAGTTACTAGTCTAGAGTCCAGAGTTCATATTTCGTGCTTTTTCATGGGGTTGCAATGGGTTTAGGAAAAATGAACCCTTTTTCCAGATTATTGTTGTATTATGTTGCTTTGTTACGTATTGAGGATAATATATATATCAAACACAGCCTATTACTGGTGATCAAACAAAGTAATGAAACCACGCTGGTTTGTTTTTACCATAGCTTGCGAAATACTAGTCAATACTGGCGATTACATTACGTCATTAACTGTATAATTGTTGCCAGAAATGAGAGCTTTTCGGTCGAAAACGATACTTTCGTTCTAACGTATAATTCGGAAATACGGTCAAAAATAATTGCACAAAAACGAACGGAACATCGATCGTTTGTGTCTACGTTCGC
Source organism: Trileptium ribeirensis (assembly GCA_030248225.1). Classification (NCBI taxonomy): domain Eukaryota; kingdom Metazoa; phylum Nematoda; class Enoplea; order Enoplida; family Thoracostomopsidae; genus Trileptium; species Trileptium ribeirensis. The sequence goes on along the minus strand of JASANE010023920.1, from coordinate 8,718 downwards.
TCATAAAGGAACGCAAAAAATATTAAATACTAAAATTTTGTTTACATTTCGTTACATTCGTAAATCATAATGCCTGAAATATAACTGGTTGGTTATTTTTCAGAATGGCGCTTATTCGACGACAGTCAAGTGAGTCAAGTTGGCTGTGAGTCCCAAATCGTGAGCAAGGACGCGTATCTTTTGTTCTACAAACGCCGGGGCGAGACGATTAGTGGCGGAAGCCCTAATGCGACAGCGGAAGCATCGGGTCTACCAGCGGACGGAGCGTGAGTAGTCCTTGGGTTTTTCTAGAGTACGGGAAGTTATTGGGTAGTATTTAGAAGAATAAACCAATGCTGTTCTCGGACGTTTGACCAATTTGCCTATATGAAAACGAAATTTTATAACTTACTCATGAAGCCATATTCAGTTGCGGCGAGTAAGTTTTAGTATAGCTGTACTTAAGGTGTGCACGTTGTGCTGTGGAATGGTTAATTTAATCTATAACAACCATTGTTATTAATATTTTAGTACATTTATAGTAAAGGAATAACACAAAAAGTACAACAAAGCTATTTAATTTAATTTAGTTTAATATTACTGTTTTTAAATTTAACAAGCTTATATCTATTAAAAGATAATTATTGTTGTCTAGTTTTGAGTTTAGATGTGCTCGTATCGCAGCTAGTCAGCAAGGAACTGCAGTAGTCGGAGAAGTTGATGACGACCGGGCTGATGACATCGACGCCGATAGTCTTAATGAAACTGAAAATATGTATGCAGCAGCTAAACCTGGCAGCACACGAAGTAGCCGCAGTCGAAGCAGCTGCTCGGTGATGTCCACTGGCGAAGACGATGACGAGTGGTTGTCACGTTGTTCGTCGCCGACCGATGCTGGCGGCGGCATGCAAGCACCAGCAGCGACGACAGTAGGTGACGACGACTGCGGTGTTCTTGTGTCGTCGACGACATTATCGTCAGAGGACGCGATCGGCGACGTCATCGACAGTGTGCGACGACGAACTGCAGCTGGTGCGGCGATTACATCGACAGCCGAAACATCGATGACAACGACGATAATGCCGCCAGAAATAGCAGCGTCGTTGTCGGATGGCTTACGTCGTCGACGTGTTCGTGAAGGTAACTGCGATAACGACGGAACATCGTCACCAAGTCGGAATGCAGTCTCATCGTCGACATCACAAAGTGGCCGCTGCGCGTCGCCAATGCATGGTGCAGAGGCACTAACGACCACTGAAGTCCCTCTGGCATGCGAAAGCACGAGTAGCTGCATTGGTGCGCTAAATCCTGGCGTACAACGTAGCACCAACACGTCAGCGACGCCACCACCTGCCCGAACGTCGGTGTCGCACTCGGAAATAATCATCGGCACGACACATCGTTGTTGTAAAAAGAGGCATGCCACTCCGTCAATGAGCAGTTGTGGTGGTGACGGTGGCAGTGGTCGTCTGTCGCCAGACACTACCGAGCGGTTTGCGCTTGACGATGACTGCAAGTTTAATGCGACCGACGAATGCTGTGATGGCTACGACATACTAGGCAGTACGACTGTGTCGTCCATGTGCCATGTGTCTTCAACAACTGCCGCAGCAGCGACGACCGTGGTACCCGGTTGCGAACAGAACAGTAGGGACGTTGTTTCACACCAACCGATTATCGCGGCTTCGGCTGCCGATGGCTCCAACACGCCGCCATCGTCTCCAATGGCTTGGAACGTCGGAACTTCATCTTCATATTTACCGGATCTTAATGTTGGAAAGCGGTTGGCAAATTACAATCGTCAACGATACGAAGAGGAAGATATTCTCGTGAGCCGTAGTCGTTGTGGACCACCGTCGGTTGCTGACACAAACGTGGACTGCGCTCAGGGCATCCCCATGTTTTGTGGGAAAAAGGGCACCACGGACGCACTACAGTCTGAGGAGCCTCGCTCGACAACAACGACGACGTCATCGACGGAGCCCGTGTCGTCGTCTGTCAGCTCTGTACAACTACAACAACAGTTCAAAGACTGCCGTGATGGCGTCGATGAGGACGGTGAAGATGAGCGCTACGGAACTCCTCCAACGAGCTGTGATGACGCCATTTCTCAGTGACGGGACCATAATAGTCATCTTTCCACACTGATGCTTTAAACTATCCATCTGTGTACTAATAGGCCACTTTGTGTATAGTGAAATTTAGGGAATGTATACTAAATTCATAATAGCGTGACTGAACGTCATTAAGTCTGGCAAAGCATTACATATATCCAGCTTGTCTAGTGAGTGTCTGGTAACATTAATAGTGTCACACAAAATTTGTCTCATGTTGTGATTGGAATATGATCGACTCGTGTTTTATTCATTTTCTATCCAAATCGGACACCTCAAAAATGTACAGATTGAAAAAGTTCAGGTGTTACATTAGCGCTAGTGAATTTACAATTTTCTGTAAATTCTTCTAGATTTGTTGTAAGAGAAATGTCAGTAAATTTGCAAAATATCTCTATCGTGAAAATTTCTTTGAAATATTTCCGTGTCATGGTTTCGGTGGGAACGATAAGATAAAAAATGAGCAAAGTAGCGATAACTCGGAATTCAGCAATCAGCGTGGCATAAACATCTACATGTACATATCGAGGTTCTGGGGTGTGGTAACCGGGTGCCCTGGGAAGGGGGTTTGAATTCGACATTCCATGGGATCTCGGGGAGGATGCGACATGTCAAGCGGATAGTTCTCTGCTCTCATGTGAGCATGGGTCCATAAAAAGAGTTGATCCTAGGATGACATACCAAAATAACGCTGCAAAGCTCTTTCAAAATAATACCAGCAATAAAAGCCTGTGGACTTTGCTGAACAGCGTTTTTGCTGTGTTTAGCTTGTCTTTTTTAATAGATGGATGATAAAATAATCCTTTTGTTCAACTGTTAGCTCCACTATAATGTGCTAAACTATAATATTGTTTCGAATTTAGCAATTTTAACTATGAACTTGGTCGATCGATACTCGTTTTCTTGCCTTTTCGGCTGAAAGTTGTTATACCTACGTTACATATTATTGAAGCCATGATTATTTTGCTCGAAACCTTTTACGCGTAGCATAACTCGGGCGCTATCATATGACATTTTCTATGTCAAATGTAGTACTGCGGGAACCTTCTAACTATCAGCGAGCAGGCTTTTAAGTCGCCGAATATGAGAGCAGTCGTAGCAGGGTGAATCCTAAATTGGCTGAACGCATTGGGTTGTTTTTCTCCTTACCATAGTGGATTCATTTACCTTACGCCGTGGGGCTAAAGAGCTAATTCTACAATTATCATGTTTCCTTAATGTACCTATATATATTTAGTTTGTCGTGGATAGATTTGCTTGTGTAAAATAAAAATATTTGATAATTTGCGGGAATGTCGGTGAAACAGCTAACAGGAGAATAAACTGAGTGGATCTGATCTATTTGTACATGGTCATTAAGGCTCGATGTTTTTTCCCGTTTTTTTTGGCCATGTCATTCCTTGCACAATATTTCGCCTTTAAAATTGGATTAAAACTGAGCGATTGACTGACTATAGTGAAGGTGAAGCATCGACTTTTTAGTTTATTAAAGTTGAGGAAAGCTATTTTATAGTTTGAGTCTTCGGGAGAGTTTTGAGAACGAAATGCGTCGCTGCCACTTTTGTGGCTCGACTGATCTTTCACGGCGCTGGATGTTCTGTGCCATAACGAAACTCAAACATGCCAGTATTAGTCTGGAATACTGAACAGTAAGTTTAACAAAAAATGATCCTGTCGCCTCGTATCTGCTGAAATGTAGTAAAATTCCAAAGAAATTGGTTAGAAATGATGCCATGCTCGAAACAGTTTCCTAATGGACATAGCTTCTTCTATTGTCGTTTGGTGTATTCTCAGTGATTTTGCTTGAACTGTAATTGCGACGAATGGAATACTAAAATTGTAGCCTTTGTCCAATTTCGAACCCATGGTTGTCGAAGATTTAGAATGAGCTTCCATAAATAGTTTGGAGCACCTATATATATATATGATTGTGAAATTAGAGTCATGGAACTGCCGGTCTACCCTCGGAAAACTAAAAGCTAAATTTCGTTTTCTAGGAATATATAATCTGGTTGAAATAACCGCCTCACCAGTAAAGTTTATACTTGTTTAGTTATGTTTTCGAGCGAAATTTTCATTGATATCTTCAAGTAAAACTGCTGTTGGTAAAATTACGACTATTTTCTGGTACGCATGGCCAATGTAACTTTTAGGGGCTGAAGTGAATTGTGCCGTTCTTGAAATAAATGCTTCACCCTTCGACTAAAGCTGAGTTCCCTATATGAGGCATAACACTAAGTAGGGGCCTAATACCCCTCCGCTATAAGCTGTTCTTTTCTCTAATGACATAACATGCTGCACGTAATGGTGACGTGGGCAGTGAGGTCCATGTCACCAAAAGGGGCCGGACGTTATAACGTTAGAAAAAAGAACAGCTTAGAGCGGGGAGTTCGGGGGGCGGAAGCCCCCCGATTTAGGCTTAGTACATGGCTCATATAGGGACCTTAACTTAGACTAAGGCTTAGTATATCGAGAACAGCATTGCATGCATTTCACTTCCGCCCTTAAAGGTTACATTGGCCGCAGTGATGTGTTTAAATGTGTTAACAGAGCATTGCTATATACCCACCAACAGCAGAATGGTGAATTTTGGGGCAAAATCAAAATCCTATTTCAACAATTGCTTTTCAAGAAGGTTAAAATTTATAAAGTTCGCTGTTGAAAATTGTTGATGGAGTAAAGCAGATGTCATATAACTGCGCTAACAGCCGAAAAAGGCACCTAATACCCATTTTAACCGGTTAAAAACTGAGATTAATGGATAACAACCAATCGATTCGTTGCAGTATTATATATTATCTGTTTTCATTTACATTTCCTGCAATTCAGAAGAACACGTGGATGGGTCCGTCTTTGAGTTTACGGACGATTTTGGTGAAACCAACTTCTTGCCGAATTAAATGTTATTACACAGGTTAAACCCAACGGGAGGTGTTTCATAAGCAAAGTAAAATATTAGATCAGCGAAATTTGTACATCTTACTTTATAGTGTGAATATGTTTCCATAGTCGTAGTGGTAATGGATATACACCTGTGTTATATGGATCGGACGTCGTACTCGTGTAAAATGGCACCTTATGGGGTGTTACAGTTGTGGAGTTTACTTTCAAATATCGTTTTTCTTCAATTTGCGAGTTTATATAATAATATGTAATTTGCAGACAGCCTGGGCCTTTATAATATAACGGAGCGCCAGATACCTTTCATGTGGGCGTAATTTGTTTACGGGTCAACCAACCTAATTCAAAACACTGAGGTAGTCTCGATCCTAAGTTCCCTCAAGGGTACTGAGCAAAATATTTCTGCTCCACACATAGCTCATCACTATATTTCTTGGCTGAATTTTCGGATAGATTTTTATTTCACGCGTAGTCCAGCTTGGATGAGTGTTGCGCAACGGCGGGGAAAACAGTTGGCCGCAAATGATCACGGCCGGTTGTTAATGGCAGTTGACATTTTGGTGGTAGCGAAAGGCGTTTGTCACAAGTTTACGTGCCGACGCCGATCTATGCAGTTACTATAGGCAGCGAAATAGGCCACACTACTGGAACTCTGATATATATTCGCCACAACCAACATCCAAGGATTTGGTACTGTATAGCCACGTTTTTCTAATATTTAAGCATAGTATGTGTGTAGTATTAAACTATTATGCGTCAGTGTTGAATGACAGACCGCTAACCTGGCCATCGTCCTGCACCAGATCTAGTGTAGTCTCGGTATATTCTGTCTAGGCATAGAATTCGGCACTTTATCCGTCATATAGGAATTGAGCAAACACTGAAGTAGTATTTATGATTAAACCTGCGTTGCGGTATAAGTTACTTATCCGACGTCCTAACCTGACCGAAAAATTTGCCCACCGTCTGTTTGACTTCAACACCAGCCGTTTCCCCACGGCCGTTACTGTGGACATATAATTTGCAAATTGCACTGTTCTAATCGCTTCTTTCCAGAAAATAGAACCCGATTTTACCAACGTGGCCCTCGGCGACTTGGATTGAAACTCCCAAAAGCAGCCCATCACTAAATTCGAACGTCACAGGATAAAAAAGAAGATAACTTTTATACGGACTAGGATGATATCGTGAGCAACTTTATAATTCCCAGGTTTCTGACGCATAAGTATGATCTCTCCAGCCGACCAAACATCTGCGCACAACTGTTGTCGGAGCTATACCGGTAAAGTCCCGGCCAGCAAAGTGATGTTCACCCGGATTTGATTTGTGCTCATTGCGTTTATTTTCTATTTTTAGCTTTGCCACTACACTGGTCTACTGAAAATACAATTAAAATGGAATGCTTGATTAATAATCTATAGGATTTACTTCAGTTATTGTGATTTCATTGTTTTGGCCTAAATCACTACTTGAATCATATTCAATGCTGAAATTGCTTTGGAAGCTTACTTTTACAGCGGTGTTTTTCATTTTAGTTATATATTATAAACAGAAACAGTAATATGTGTTCATCTTTCGTTGTTTTTCTTTTGTATAAGATTGAAAAATTCTGAGACCAGCTTGCAACTGGAAAATGTATTATGCACAATGTTGTTGGAAACCGTAAAATGCTTTCCGGAGGATAATAACAATTTGTGGTTTGAAAACTTTCTGGATAACTACGTAAAAATGCTTGGAAGTGTAGATTCAGCGATGAAGTAGTTTCTTTTTGGAGTCATACAGAGCTGCTGATATATGAAACATCGTGAAAATTTAAGACAAAATGGAGCATATGCATCATAGGTTCTTTGGCTTAGGTTGTAAACGGGGGGCGGAAATGGGTTCCTTACGAAGGGTAGCCGCCCCCACCCGCCCAAGGTCTTCCTTCATTTTTTGCCAATTTTACCCCAGTTTTTGCCAGTTTTACCCCAGTATTTGCTAAAATTCTTCAGTGGAGGGTGGTGGATGGGGCCTCGGAGTCTTCAGAAGTGAATATGGCTTAAGGGCGTTCCTCCGTTAAGGGGCAACTCCTACCCCTATCCACACCTATGATATATATGGATTGGTTTGGCATGTTCCACACAGCTGGTTTGCCTGATCGATACTGTTTCGTGGTTTCGAAAGACTTCTTTCAGGTTGTTGGTTTAGTAAAGCTTTTTAGTTTACGTTTTGGTTTCACTTCTGCTTTATGATTCACAAAGTACCCCAGACGCAAAATATTCCGTTCGGCCAATATACAATGTGTAAACAAGTTTTGAGCTTTCAAAGCGTGGTGTTGCGAGTATGTGTACAAAATTTTTTGAACTTTTCACAACTTTCAGATTTATGGTTTTTAATTTGTGTGATTTATAAGAAGATAAAGTCAAGTTTCCTTCAAATATAGCGTTTGCAAAAATTTAATTTCAAGTTATAAAAAATTTGTAAATACGGTTTGGCTTTCAGGGACTACCAGATATTTTCTGCTCAGCTGGTATATCAAACGATGGCACTAACTGCCGTTGATTGGAGGTTCGACAACTGCACTTAGTAAATGCGTCTTTTCTTTTAGCTCCCCACCCAGCCCGAATTTGGTCAATTTTGAAGATACAGAGCTGATTTTGGTATCAATCGATGCAGCTTGATGAGGCGGTTCAGAAAATATTCATTTTGCCCACATCCCTGAAATTTTTTTCGATTTTTGAGGTCACAATGGCCCCCCGCCTTGGGAACCCAAAAATTTTTTCGTAGGAATATGGTCATTTTGGGTACCGTTCGACAGTTTGATGAGAGAAATCTACTGATGTGTACTTTATTGAAATCTACGCTACCGTTAGAAAGTTATGAGGGCCCAAGTAACCCTGAGTAGCCACGTTTTAACGTTAGAAAAAAGAACAGCTTAGAGCGGGGGTTCGGGGCGGCAGCCCCCCTACTTAGGCTTAGGCTTAGTGTATGTCTCATATAAGAACCTTAGCTTAGGCTAAGGCTTAGGCTTAGTATATCGAGAACGGCATGGTCTGCATTTTATTTCCGCCCTTCAGAGTTACTTGGGCCCCTCATAAGTTTCTAACAGTAGCGTAGATTTCAATAAAATGCATACCAGTAGATTTCTCTCATCAAACCGAGTCGAACGACCATGGTCCGAAGAAAAAAATTTTTGGGTTCCTAAGGGACCACTGGAACCTCAAAAAATCGAAAAAAAAATTTTTTTCAGGGGTGTGGGTAAAATGAGTATTTTCTAAACAAGCTCATCGAGCTGAATCGATAGATACCAAAATCAGCTCTGTATGTTCAAAATTGACCAAATTCGGGCTGGGTGGGGGGCTAAAAGAAAAGACCCGAATGTTACTTTCTTTTATGGCAATATTAATAGGTCTATTTTTATAATCAGATAAAAAAGTGCTAAATAGCGAGGAACCGTATTGCAGTCGTACAACGAGCCTTTCATGGTTTCTTTTTGTAAAAAAGACCTTTGTTCGGAAATTGGGGCGCCGGGTTGTCTTTTTATGCAAAAACATTGAAATTTAAAACTACTCTGCTTCGTATCCTTTTTGGTTAAAGCTTGAGGCAAAGTCAAGATAAGGGCGTAAGCTTTATACAGACAATGCCTTTGTCGATATACTAAGCGGAAGACTTAGCCTAAACTGTGTCCTTTATCCATATGAAACATTTAGTAACCCCGAACCCCTGCACTAAGCTGCTCTTGCGT
>JASANE010023919.1:0-57879 GCA_030248225.1 Trileptium ribeirensis | reverse complement strand
ACCATGTACATGGCTATGTTCCAGACACTTTTTTTCGAGCTCGGCGATGAGTTAGATTTTATCAGGGGTAAAAACCTTGAAATGTTTAAATCCGTAGAGAAAAATATTAGAATCTTAGCCGTTTCTGAGATATGGTGGGTCAAATCCGGGGGTAGGGGTACCCCAATATTCGACATTTTTGAACCATAACTTGTTAATAGGTGTTCATACAGCCATAAGGCTTGAGCAAACTGAAGAACCGTTGGCGTTTGTTAAAATGAGCCTTACTGAGCCGTGTATTTTTATTTTTAACAAAATAGTGACCGATTTTCCGCCTATTTTTCGACTCCAAAAATAAGCGGATTGCAGCAGTTTACTCCTATGCAACGGAGGATGGGTTTACATTAGTTAACTTTAGCCAAAAAACTAGCAAAAGGCCAGCGCTTGGACGTTGAAAATTCTCAGATGGCTATGTCCACCCGTTCAGACATGACGACCAGAGTCACTTCGGGGTCCGGGGGGGACATGTCGGGTCCGGGGGGGGGGGACATGTTGGTCCGGGGTGGGGACATCGGGTCCGGCTGCGCTAAATGTGAAGCTCAACTCACCTAATAGGCATCCACAAATGTTCTTGGCATTGTTGTGGCACATCTGAGAACGATTTGCGTTGATTTTCGTTGTTGTTGCAGTTGTGAAGCTGGCGGTTGATGGAAGCGCGCGTCTGCGGGGAGACGTTGGTTGAGGTTATGTTGCTGTTGACAAGGAGACGACCACCTGTAACGGCCGCCCCATACCCACCCATATCCCAAACCCCCACCCCCCATTGTCTATATTAGCAATTAAATATCAGCTCCCTGGCGTGGCAGCTGCGATTCACCCAGCCGCCAGCTGCCACTGTTCAAACAATTCAGTGGCAGCAACGTTTTCAGCGGCGGTGATATAAAGCCCTCTGCCTGTCATGCCCGGAGCTGGAGGTGTAATGTTAATTAAAAAATGTTCACGAGGCACAGGAACGGTTTCTTTTTGGGCTGTTGACAGCGATATATGCTGAGTTCGCCCTTACCCCACAAGTAGTGTTCCACAGTTACAATGTCATTTTCATTTCCCGTAATCACACCACAGTACCATTTGTTATCGGGGGGGTAAACCACTGCTACCCATTGACCAACTGCAAAGTTAATCGGAGGTCTGTGAAAATTGGAGACCCTGAGGGTATTACCTTCCGCTTCATCCACATTGCCAGGGTTATCATTGCCATCGTCGTCTTCATGAGGTACCACTGGCGATGAAGTCGATGCTGCAATTGCCATGCGGTGTTGCACGACGTCTTCTCGAAAACATCAGCGCAGACCCCGCCATCAACGCATTCATCGGCAGACATAAGAAATCGGCCAAGCCAACAACGTATCACCTTCAAGTTTGACCTTGGTATCAAAGAGTACCTTTCAGAAGGAACTGTGCCCGGCCCAACGCTTGCGCAACTTCTCGGCGTGCTTGTCAATGGTCACTTGGTTGCACGAGAGCACGTGTACATTGACAGCAGAAGCTACAGCTTCAACAAAGGTGTTAGCAGAAACAATATCGGCTTGCCGAGTGAGAGTGAGATGACGGGCAGCGCGCTTGAGGGAAGCGCCGACGCCGTCGCACGGCCATTTACCATGCGAAGTTGCAAAGAAAATGCCACTGGGCCGGGTAACCGAAATCATTTTCATGATGCACCAGGTTACAAAGTTTTTGTAGTTTTTGTACTGAGCGGCACTGCCGTCACTTAGGTAAACGACGCGGTTAACTGGTGGAAGATCGGGCTCGGTTTTGATATGATCGAAGAGAGTGGTTTGAAAAGCGTAAAAAGCTGCTGTCGTATGCAGTTTCGTATCGGATATGATGGCGGCAGCGAGAGTCTTCGGTTTAGTATCTTCTTCGTGGTAGAACCACAGCATAAACGGGTGAATCGTTACTGATACTTGGTTGAAGTGATGTGCAGTTATTTCGTCTTGGAGCGCACAGTCGTAATTTTCTGCAAAGTCGCACTGAACGATCAACGTGCCCGGTGGCTGCCGGGACCGGATGCGACGGACTGCACTATACTGTTTGCACGTCACGTAGTGATGATGGATGAATTTTTCGTCGAGCTCTTGCAGCAATTCCTGGAAACACTGTTCTACCGTGCCGGTTAGCTGCTGCCGCTCCAGTCGGCTACCAGCCTTGGTGCTGGCGGGCCTCCATTCGCGCCACGTGATTTCTTTGTCAAGATTGATATCTTCGATTTCCTGAATTGAAATCAAGCTGTCTACGCCTGGATTCGAGCAATCGGAACAGGAGCGCATCCAACAGTTGGGATTTTGGTCCATATCACCACAGGTCAGCCTTGCGGCTACTTGACCTTCGTCCTTCATTCGAAGAACGCATTTTGACGTAACTGTACAGTGCATTTGGGTTTCCAGAATCTAAGATATATTTTTCTTCCCTTACTCTTAGTTTCCTAACGGCTTGGCTGTAATTCTTGGCAGCTCTTCTGTACTCTGACATGTCTCCTGATTGTTTATATACCTAATTTCCGCAGAACTAATTTACTACGGCGGAGATTTTTTATATAATTCGGGCAAGTTTTGTTTTCCAACACGGTGTGACTCGTTTGGGTACATTCAGATCACATGTGAAACATCAACCATTCATCATTTACATTAATGACAGTGTAATGATGAATCCCCGTCAATTGAAATAATAAAGTCGTTGAGACTTTTAAAGTATGCATTTTTAAACTCGAAAATTGTGTTTGAGCGGAATTTGACTGGATTCCCGGCTATCATGAAATCAATAGAAAAATAATCTGAATTTACGAAATTCTCGGAACATTCGACACGCGCGACATGCCGCGGGAATTTCGTAAGAAGTAGATCAAGTGTCTTTGTTCCGCGTGTAGGAAAATTTACCAACTGAGTGGGACTAGATTCGAGCACCTTATACTAAACAATCAGGAGACATGTCAGAGTACAGAAGAGCTGCCAAGAATTACAGCCAAGCCGTTAGGAAACTAAGAGTAAGGGAAGAAAAAGATATCTTAGTTTCTGGAAACCCAAATGCTCTGTACAGTTACGTAAAAACGCGTAGCTCAACAGCGACTGGCATAAGTGCACTGAAACTGCCAAGTGGAGAAATTGCTACGGACGATCGAACTAGATAGGAAATCCTAGCTAACGCTTTCATGGCATCTATTCAATTTCTGACAACACTTTTCCAACGTTTACAAAAAACATCACTCATCAGTTGACGTGGGTGCCGTTTACGCCTTACGATGTTCAATTATGTGTAACAGAGTTAAGGCCTAAACATAGCTATGCACCGGATACCTTCACGCAGTTCTTTTTGCGCAAAGTATAAGGCGCAATCAGTATTCCACTCGCGCACATTTTCGAGCAGTTTTTTGTGACTGGCTGCGTACCCGATATGTATAAAATAATTCGTACTCCTGTGCTACAAGTATTATATTTCTACAACAATCAATGTCGGGGAGATTAAAGTCTCCCACTACAATGACGGGCCATGAAACGTTACATGCATGAGATATGAATGAGTACATCAAAGCATTTTGTTCGGAAACGCAGTTGGGTGGGCAGTATATGCACACACTCGAGTTTTCACGGATATAAATATGTCCACTGCTACACCTTCTACAACACGAAATTGTTCGGGGAAATTTCGCACAGGAGCACACTTGAGATTCTTATAAACAAAGGTTGTAACTCCGTCTCCGTGTAAAGCTCTGTCCTTTCTAAAGACACTGTACTCTGAACAAGAAAACACCGCCTGGGATGCGATCATGTAACCAAGTTTTAGACACTGCAATTACTGAGTGAGATCTCGATGCAAGAATAACTTCCAGATCTGAAAGCTTGTTGCAAAGGCTTCGCGCATTATAGTATTTACATATGGTCAGCTTTGTAATTGGAGGATTTGGTACTGACCCGATTAAAAGTTTACCTGGACCGTAATCTTGCTGTTAGCCTCAGCGTAATCGCAGTTTATGTTATTATATCTGCCGCCTGCTAGCCTACCCGCAGCATCGTTTCTTGTACAGTTTTTAATGGCAACCAGTTCTTCTTTGACAAGTAGTGAGTGGTGTTCTGTATGTTTTCGCGTTGAGCTAAATTAAGCTCGTATGCTTTGCGTCGGAGCGCAGGTTGCTCTCTGTCAGTTCTCTCTTTGTCATTGACCTATGGATAAATATTTTCTCCAACCCGTCGTAGTCCTTGAGATTTCATGCGTTTTGTAGGATTCATCGAGCAACTGTCGAGGAGGATAGTCGTACCTTCAAGAGTCGGGGTCTGTGATTGTTTGGTTGATTTCAGCACGATTGATCGTAAACGCCAAGCCGAAAAACTTCCTGGATCTGGACGGACGGGTCAAGCTTTATGCAGATGTTGCTAGCGTCTGTCATGTCATATCCTCTTTCTGGTAAACCTTTAATAACGATGCATCTGCGACGTCTTGCATCTTCGTCATCGGATGGCTGTGTGGAGTGAACAACACGCCAGCCAGATGTAGCGTTTTGTTGAACAATCTGATCCCATATTTGTGGGTCAGCTGACAACGATTCTGAAGATAACGATGATTGATACGGTTCTATCAGGTCGTTGACAAAGGCGGCTGAATCAGCTGCTGATGCGGCAAGTTTGTCGATAACAGTCGTAAGAGATTCGATTTGGGCTTCCATTTTCTAGTCGATGGGATTCTGCGGTGGTGTGATCTTGCACTGCTTCAGGCTGTTGTGTTTGGCGACTCAGACGGTGGTTGCAGCAAAGTCTAGACAGATTGTACAGACAACTCGTACGTGACGAATTTCCTAGCGGTGGACATCGTTTTTGTCTATCAACGTACATGCTAAATGAATCCAACACCAAAAGAGGTCGAACTCGAAGCAGTCACTGCCGCCTTCACGATTACACTCAGCGCAATGATCCGTCGCCGGAGGTGTAAATGATGTGTTTGATTGGTGCCGCAAAGACTGTGTTGAGCTTTGTTTTTGGGTGACTGTTCGTGTATTGCGGTTCGCATGTGATTGTGTGACAGGCTTGTTTGTAACTTGACGCGAATTTGTTGCCATTGTATGGTTTGAGACAGCTATTTAACGTCCGGAGACAATATCTTTACAAGTATAACTATTTTATAGTTTATTACTGAACGTATAATTTCTTCGCTTCTCTCAAGCAGGTACCTAAATGCAATTTGGTTAAAGCCCATTAAACAATAATTTTTACCAATTTATTTATTTTCACAAATAGCCGAAGATCAGTGCCGCTAGTCAGCCATTTTCTGTTGCTGCTGTTTTACGCTCGATACTACTCATTCAGGTTGATATAACATCTTTTAAATTTAATACAAATATATTGGTAGATGTAAAAGGCGAGGTTTTACATCGATTTCTGCCCTCACATTATTCTTTTCCTTTTGTGAATTTTCTACCTTATTATACACATGTATGGCAATGTTCTGCGAACGCTAGTAAGCATGCTGTGCGGACGACGTTTAATGAATTCTCATTCTCGAGTCGTATGAACGCGTTTTAGAAGCAGAACTCTGTAGTAAATGTAAAGTCTCGTATGTACCATAGGAACTGAATAAATTTGTATTGTATTGTATATATGGTGTTACGCCAATTTCTTTTGCTGAATGGGTTTAAATATGAAAGCTTATTTGTGTCGTTATACTTGGGTTAATTACTACGTGGAGCATTATTATGCTATTTATCGGAAGTTTACAATATATAACGTGTATAATTCGTAAAATGTTCGATGTTTGAAACTTAGTATACAGTAATTGACTCAGTGGAGGGCTCAGCTTCGAAATGACTTCTAATGAATCCACGCGCTGAACCGCCGATTTTTGGCTTTGTTAATTTTTATTCCCATTCGCGGACAGCTAGAGTTTCATTGTGTATGCGTATGTAACATTGTAAGTTTATATCAGGTAGGAACTAAGCGTACATTTCGGAAGTAGTGAAAACGTTTACCACTGCCCTTTCATAATGCCATGGCAATGCGTGCAAATAAAAACTACTATCTCGCAAGCGAGGCTAAAACAGAGATAGCGTGCTTTCGTTTTTATGTTATTTTGTTTACTCAGCTGTAACTGGCTGTGCTTGATGCATATACCACCTTAAAACTTCTTGAACCACGAATCCATTGAAAATCAAAACCTCGTCGACCCTAAACCTATCGAAAACAACTGACAACGCATCAAGTATTTGTGATGGTCTCTAAACAACCAAACCATTGCATTCAACCTACCGGCAATCCTATATGTATAGATAACAATTCTTCATAACCTGTGCGCAAAGCGTAACCAACCAGCTGAAGACAGATTTTATTTTGAAGTCGAGTTCATTGGCCCTAAACTCATTGAAACTCCATGAAAAGGCGTTAAATATGCATGCTGCCTCTAGATAACAAAATCATTGTATTCAGTATACTGAAAAGCCTGTGTATAATCTCTTTTATTGCCATCTACTAAACTACCGAAGACTTACTATTTTCTGGAAATTGGGTTGATTGATCCTAAACGCAGTGAAAATGTCTATAAAGGCATAAGATGCTCAAACTGGACTCTAGATAACCAAACTATCGTATTCAGCATACCGAAAAACCTATATATGCAATTGTTGATGACCTGTACGCAATACGTAATCAAATAACATAAGTCAGAATATATTCTGGATATCTGGTTCATTGACCATAAACCCGCAGAAGACCTATGAAAAAGCTTGAAATATGCACGCTGCATTCAAGATAACCAAATCATTGTATTCAGCGTTAAGAAATACCTATAAAGACCCTTGATAATTCTTGATGCCCTGCACACAATCCATAATCAGACAAATGAAAACCCAGTACATTTTGCTAATCGAGTTCGCCGACTGTTAAACCCGTGAAACCCCACAAAAATATGTAATATAGTCAAGTTGGAGTTTGGATAGCATAACCATTCTATCGAACGTGCTTGATAACGTAAGAGGCACTCAGGCAAAGGTAAGACAAAAAACAAGCAATAACACGACGAAATCTGAAAAATCGCTATTTGTGGCAAGGGGTCGATAAACCATATTCGGGCCAACAGCGGCCCAGGAAGTGGTCCGACAAAAAGTCTCAGTCAGCAAAGTTGTACATCTGGGACTGATTCTGCATATTTTTGATGCGGCCACGGTGTCGCAAGATACGGGCTGCGAAGGACTGGTACCCGACTGGCGCCAGATTTGGCTAGGAACCTTTAAAAACCTGTTTTTATGATTTTGACCCCGAAGATGGGGTCAGAGCTGTCCGCGTTCAACTCAAGAGCACCTCATCCGAAATCTATCCATTCGAGATGAGTTATGAATGACAGAAGCAAAGAAAAGAAGTTTTCAGGATTTCCCCCAGCGCCCTCAATTGAAACTCTATCGCTCCTTTTTAACAACTTTGTTGTCTGTTCTAATTAGGTCAATTCTTAATACTTTAACTACTTATGGCTTAACAACTATTGCTTTACCTAATGTGGTTTCTTTAATTTATTTAACTTATTTTCCCATTACCTGAGGGAAGAATGATATTGTCCAATACTGATACAAGGAAAACTTTATGCGGTTACTCATAACTCACTGGCTTGCCAACAGCCCTCCGAAAAGTGTTGGTGGGAACTTCGGAGGGCCCCATGTTCATTTTCGGGGTTAATTAAAATTTGGGGTGCTAAATTTTGCTTGAAAATTCTAAATATTCACATATTTTCATGCAGTTTTACTACCGTAAATGTATTTTCAAGCTAAAAAACGATATTTTAGCATTATCAATAATGGTAATATGAAAAACAACTTACAAACAAGAAACATAAATTTTCAGACATAAAATATTTTGGAATTAGTTGAACATGAGGGTTTCGGCCGAGTGGGGGGACGGACATGGTGGAAAATCTCACGAACATGGGGGGACTTGGAAAGTGGGGTCCTTCCTCATTGTAAACAAGCCAGCCTGATATGGTAATATGAAGTAGTAACGCTTAAACATAGACTAAATTGTGTAAATGAAATACTATAATTGTGTTTTAACAAATTATCACCCGTCTGCTTCAGCAAAACATTTGGTCGATTGCTTATACTAAATAAGGTATTGGAAAGCTATCACGAGGGAGTTTATTAGTGAGCTATAATGGCTTCAAAAGAGGAAAGCCGTAATTCTTTTCTGAAAGCGCATGCTAACTCGAGAACGAATGGGATCTGGGTTGGTGTGTATATTGGAAGCCATTAATTGGAAGTTATTCGTTCCACGAAACGTATTTATAGGCTCAATTAACATTTTGCAAGTTTTGCGAACGGTATTTGTCGCCGCCAAGCAGCTGGATTGTTGCCTCTTTGGAGTCGAAGGAGTTGCTGCAATTGTGCCTCAAGCGAATAAAAGGTCTCGATAAGGTAATGGAACTATTCTTTATTTTTTGTGCCAGTCTCTGTGACAAGTGGAGCACAGTTATGTTTGTAATGCTTAGATTATCAATCATGTTTTTGAAAAGCCGGAATACTTGTCTCTAGTTTCTGCAAAATTTAGCTTGACTAAGCATCGATAAATTACGAATGTCACCTGTAGTAATCAGAAGGAAGCTTTATCAGAAATGACCGTTTGCTAGTGCAGCGTATTGTACAACATTTGCATGTTATTTCGATATTGATCAATAATGCTAATCAAGGAGCGTTTAAACGACATGACAGCAATGTGGCCTTGTTTACATTTACCATAGATATCGTATTCAGCATCATCCATAATTGTTCGGTCGAACACTCTATTATTTATATTCCGTGGAGGTGGACATTTTGTACTACTGCAGCATGTAATGGGGTGCTATATAGCTTCCAATTTCTTAAGTTTCTGGGTTTGGGGCACTATTATATTGTGTTTAGAGAGCGGGTGTTGTATAATGTTTTTAGAGAATGCTAAGCATTATATTAAATTCTAGGTGCGACTTGTGGATGCTGGATTTATTTGGACCGAACCACATTCCAAAAGAATAAAAGTAGGTATTATAATATACACAAAAATGTTTGAAACAGTGATGTTTTACCTATTTTGTTGTTTTACATTCCTCCATTGCTATCCATGATTTATGGCATAGTTCATTAGTTATCCCATAGTACTCTGATAATCGACAATAAGAGAAGTTAAAATGAATATAGAATATGTTGATTTATCGTCCTGTAGCAGTATCAGAGATTGCTGTAATTTAGCGTAGCGGCTTAATTTTGTCATCAGTAATTAAACTTGTAAATTGAGTTAGATTTAGGTAATTTTAGTACGTAGATTTATTATCAAAGCTGAAGTATTGAAATGGGCGGATCGTGTGTCGCGAAATATTAACCCACATAAATAAAAATGACAAAGTTGCTCACCAGGGTATTCAACGTTGATGTTGATGATGGTGGAAATGTGAATGCGATTGGGTTAAGGTGTCAGGAAACACTGAAGTGCTGTTTCCAAGGAAACGCTTCATCACCATATATCCTAACGCCAGGAGGCATTGCCGAACCAAAGTCAAATCGCGCTATACAGCCGAGCGATGTCAGAAGTGACGCTGAAAATAACAAAAGCAGCCACCGAAAAGAAAACATAAACGGAAACGATCCTTAACTTTATACTATGAGCCGCATTTTCTGAAGTAACTTTACAAATCCGAAATGTTAAATGTTCACGGTTTCCGTGACATCGTGTACTTAAGTCAATATTATGATTATGTATTGTTGTGAAATGCTTACAGGTTGTACATTTCTACCCGTATGTAAAGTTGATTGATTCGCCTTAATACAGTAGGTATATGTATACACACGGTTGTCTAATAGTCTTTCATTGTCGTACTATTAGAAATGTGCTGCTGTTTGTATTTCATATCACTGAGACGAAATAATTGTACAACCATTTAACGAAAATGTTTGTGTATGAGTCAGCTAATAATCATTAATTTAATGCATACTCAGCTGTAGCTTGGCGGTGATTTTAGACATCTAACCGCAGGAGCTGGAGCAGTGACCATTCTGTCACTAGGTCAATGTAGCTGGCAGTGGACTACACTATCTTGGCTCCAGAATAAAACAACGTATTTTTGCAAATGGGGTGTTTTTGACAATTATTTTTCTATCTAATCCACTTCGAAACGACAATAAGTAACTTGAGGAGATAAAACAAGTCATTCGCTTTCACTTGTCAATGCAGAAAATAATAAACAATAGCAGGTTGTTGTTAGATAATAAATGCTTCAATGGAAAAGCGAGCAGCAGCTGAGTTTTATCCCCGGGTTTGGGTTCAAAATATGGCTCTCTTTTATCGATTTTTAGCGTAACATTTGTAGTTGTTGTAATGCATTAAAGTATTACAACCGCCGTAACAACAATATACACAACTTTTAGTAACAACACTGTAACGACACGATGCCATAATATAATTCAATGCTGAATATATATTTCTTTATTATTAAGCTTATTCAAGGTTCTCGGACAAGCTTCAGTGGCGTATTTGTTACTTAATATTTTATAAAAATGTTCTCCGTTCACAGTATTTTAGGTCTTCAACCGCATTTGGGCTGGTCTTGGTATTTGGAATCGCTGGCGGGAATTATTAACGACCAATAATGGTCTATTTTAGGTATTCCGGCAGGCCGAATACGTTGATTTGGTTATTTGAAGTACAACACGAATATTTCGTTCATTTTGAATGGTTTTTTTTTTGTGGATCTAAGATCGACAAAGCCGTTTTTCAGAATATAGTCTGCCGCGTGTTGGTTGGTTATATGTTGCTTTCACTACAATTAGAAATGTATATAGGTTTTTCGGTACGCTGAATACGATGGCGTTGTCACCTAGAATCCAAAACCAACTGTTTCATGGCTTTTGAGGTGCTTAAAGTTGACCGTAGGCGAATTTGATTTATCAAAAAAATTCATTCATCTTCAGTTATTTGGTTATGCTTCTTTAGATCTGGTTTTCTGCTCCTTTAGATAGCCTTTATAGATTTTGTGGCACTCATTTTATCAGACCAGCGTTATAAGGCTTCAAAAGTTTCAGATGTTTTAGGGTAGTATGTACATCAAACACAGCCATGTTACAGGTGATTGCACATAATAACAACTTGTAGATGGAACCAGGCTCGCCCTGTTTCACTCTCAATTACAAGATAGTGATCGTTCAGAAATAATTATGGATATTTGTTTTATTTAGGTTAAATTAGTAATTCAACAAGAAGTGATGACAGGACTAAATGTCCAACAAATATTCGTCGTGGAATTTGCCGTTTTGAACCAAATGTGTGATCAGTGTCACAAAATCGAAGCTAAAGACTATTGGCGATCCGTAGTTCAGGTGCATAAATTTACGTTTCACGAATGTTCAACAAATATACGTACCGGAATCTGTCGTGTTCACCAAATGTGCGCTCAATATCGAAAAATCTATTGGAAAACTATTGTTGATTCGTCGTTAAGACACATAATAATTTTCAATTTGACTAATGTCAATCATATATTCCCTCTGGAATTTTTCGCTTTAAATCAAATAAGTGATAAATACCACAAATTCGAAACGAAATACTCTTCAGGGGTATGTGGTTTAGGTACATTTCGTTTTAATTTTATTTAAATTATAGTAACACGGAATCTGTGTATACTTTGTTGCATTTCAATTATTTAGCATAGTCCAGGTTGAACTTTCGACGTTAACAATAATTATTATTCATTACTTATTTTGCCTTGCTAGTATGTGATCTACAGTACCCACAAGAAATAATCACTTAATTATATATATAACGTAATAATATATAATTATATATATAATAATCACTTAATTATATAACGCACGCTGGCTTCTCGCAACATGTTATAGCACTGGTTGCTCTCTTGAAAGGATGCCTACTCTACCGTCTAATTTGAGATAGAGCCGGAGTTGTAGGCAACGTTTGTGCCCCCTATTCTGGCCGTGATATTTACTGTTTACAGAGAAATCGAAAGCGTACTGTGGTATCACTATCGATGTTTATAACCGTGTTTCTACTTTCCGATTACTATAATATTCACGTTTGATACGTTATGCGTGCCGTTGTATTTTTCTCTTGATTTAGGTTCGGCAGAAAGTGCCACATAAGAAAACGATGTTCTTCCTCGAGCAACTAATCCTAAAGCACAATGCACATCGGACTACTTCGGGAATACGACCCCAGGCTGGTGGCATTGATTTCTATTTTGCAAATAAGCAAGAAGCACGAAAGATGGTCGATTTCATACAAACCATCCTGCCTGCACGGTAAGTATAATTCATGAAATTTTTTAATTAGTTGAATTTGATTTTAGGTAGTTTGATATTATGAAGAATGAATATTGAGCATCCTTGACCATGATTTACATTCACGACACAACAACGCACATCACTATATAGCCATGCTTCCGTAGAAACGTTGTGTTCAATATTGACGATGGCAACTTTCAGAACCTAGATTTCTAGTCTTTTAACTTTGCTCGTAAATTGAACGGGCTCAGGAATTTGGGCCTTCCAGAATTAAAAATTTGAGACTGAGGGTCGCCTCAAAGTAAAGTTTCGTTTTTACAGCAGTAATGATGACTTGTACAATTGTATGTTAGCTTGTATACCAACGATATACGTTGCAAATGATTGCTCATCGAATATACGTTTGGTATGTTTGTTATGTGGAATTTTATTATTTCCACATGAGTGGGATTCTTATTGCGTTTCAGCGAACTCATATTCCAGCAAACTGTTTGCCGATTAATAATAACACCACCTGTACCCTTACGTTTGTTTTGCACCACAGAATATTAAAGAACACCTAAATAACTAAACATTGATAAAAAATTTATCAAAACAATAAATTTTTAATTTAACACTAGCACATACTATGTTATAAATTTATACTTTATGCAGATATGTAGATGGGTTTAAAAAGACATGCACGTATTCGTATGTAATGTTTGCATTACTTTGAAACCCTTCCGCTACTATTTTCAAGTCAAATGGTTGACAAAAATTTCTCCGATTTAACTTTGCCATTGTGACATTGTGTTCTGCCTTTTTAGTTATAAAGTCTTTTCAGAGATGCCGCAGCAAAATTGAAACAGCTATACTGAACAAACATGCTCACATGGGTGTGCGGCTACCCTGCCAGGTCGCCATCATCCACCCCCTGAAGGCACCTGCTGCTGACCGGCTGACCCACGCTGGAAATCCGAAAGTTTCTTTCCTCCCCCCACCCCGGGGACCCGGCTACCTATCAGCAACCTCTTACCTCAAGCATGTATTGTATGTATTAGCTCAAGCATGTATTGTATGTATTACCTCAAGCATTCATGTACTGAGCCCTGTAACTGAGAGCTGCAACTTCGTTTTTAGCCAAAACCGTAATATCATTGAAACATTCAAAATTCTGCTTATTTTGTCACATTATTCAAATTATTTCTATGGTAAATCTCTGAATGAATCTTCAGGTTTCCGGAGTTACTGAATACCATAAAACCATTAGTACTGGTGCTGCATTTATCCAAAACACCGTTCGATAGGGGGCTCCAAACTGAACATTTTTCTATAAATTCCTAATGCTTCTTGAAATAACTGACAAAATTCGAATGTGTCTTTCTAAGAAATATAGGACATAACCTTGCTGTAGTCATTGGCACATTCGTTGAAAGGGAGCAAAGATCATAGGTTCTAAATTGGTTGTGCTCTTAGATATTAATAATATCTAAGAGCACAACCAATTTAGAACCTATGATCATAATATGTTTTTGTAGTGGTTTGCGATATATCCTTAAATCTTTTGTATTATGTCGGTTCAGCTCGAAAACTGCCGAGGAACTTGTTTCACACGACACGCATAATAATACCTACGATTATAAGCATACATTTTCAACAACGCTGGTGCCGATTTGCAAAGACAGCATTGTGTGCTTGCCGCGGAAGCTAGCGCAAAGCCTCGGCAATCTAAGCCAAATTTGTGTTTGCTATCGAATCTCGAATTTAATCCATTTGATCGATCCGGTGTCGTGTCAGATCGCTGAGCTTTCGTCTCAAACTTATTGGAGGGCACCGTTCGAGGTATTCTAATATTTCTACAAAATACTAAACTCGAGTGATATTTATTAATTTATTATGGTTTATAAAATTTAAAAAAATAATCGGGTTTTGTGCACAAACGTCTTGTAGTTGAATTGATCCACAGAAATAGAAATAATTTGTTACAAAACGGTTTTTGGTTAACTGAAAGTCGGCACAAAATGCACGGAGACCCACTACTCTGCGGTTGAAATCTAGCCATTTTGTGTTAGCGAAAATTCAAGTACATAATATTGGAATTTTTGTGAACTAAAATTCGTCGAATTTGAAATTAAGCGGGTTTTATTCGTGCACAGCAAAGGCTTAACAATATGACCGATTTGTTTGAGTCGTCACTACTGCATTAAACTTTTCCGGGAATACTTAATAATTCATATGAAAACTTCAGAGGCATTAAGAAACCAAATTTCTGCTATCTCAAATCGCCAAAATTCAATTCGAGTAATTTTTGCACTTGGACTTGATTTAAATTAGCAAAAAAACCGAATGCAATACATTTTCTCGAAACAAAGGTTTTTTATTCGATATCAGTTATCTTAAGCTTATTTACGCATGAGATTTTTTATTGTTTTCAAATAAACATCTTATTTCTAGGCTAATTTTGCGATCAATTTAGCTCACTTCGATGTTTATTAAACGCACAAGCACATACCCATTGGCTGACACTGTTTGCTCAATAGATTTAGACAAAATAATAATAATTTTTGATTGAAAAATATACAATGCTTGTTGCGTAGCGAAAATTGGCTTCTTATTTATTACATGGATTTACCACAACAGTAAGAAATTAAAGTAAACGTTTCGTGAAAAACTAGCGAATCTTTCGCGAAAAATTAGTAGCTATTGAATGACGTTTCGTGAATTTTTTGAGAACGATTCTCGAAAAATTTGCTTTTATTTATGACCGTAACTTTAGACTGTTCACTGATAAAGTACTAACAAAGCAAAGCTTGTCCCGCCCAGCACAAATACGTACGCGGGCTAATGTTAATCTTTTACCACTGGGTATTATACATAATGACGTGTGTATTTAATTTGACTAGTTTAGGCTGTAATGCACTCGAATCAACTCGTAGAATTTACAATTGTCGACATAGATCCTGCTCGTAGCCACAAGCAGTCTGCTGGCCACGGTCGGATTTCGTCGCGTCATACACTGGCTGAGGCATGGATTGCCCGATCAGCTGATCTTGGCAAGCCTGACGTGGCCGAAATTAGCGTCCGCACGCATTTAGGACATATATTAGCCGTTGGCGACACGGTGCTTGGGTACGACTTAGCGAATGCAAACACTAACGATGCTACGCTCAATGCTATGAAACCGGAACATGTGCCGGATGTGGTGTTAGTTAAAAAGGTACTTTTTTGAATTTTGGGATTTGATTTCCATTTAAAAGAGCTCAGAACTATTAATGGGGCCTACTCTGATGCGTATTTTTGATACTAGTAAAAGTGCATAATATAATGCAAAATGAAATGGACATATCGACATTGAGCTTGGCGAACTAGTCGGAATAAGGACCGGAACAACTTCAAATTTGTTGACTTGGGCAGCTGGACCGGTCCAGACCGTTGAAGTTTTATCTGGCGAGAATATTCAAATTCTCAAAAAAATTTCCAAATAGAATGTGGTATCCACAGTTGAAGTTTCATTGATCAACGTGTGTTACGGTAACATTACTCTAAATATGATGTACATTACGCGCCAAAAATGACTCGAATTTCGAGCGAGCTAGTGTCGAACGATCCGCCAGCGAGTGGCTCGCTCGAGGTCTCGAAGCTATTTCAATTAATAATAAATTCTATTTTTAGAACAAATTTATTTCGAGCGAGTCTCGACCGAGTGACAGGTTTTTTTGCGAGTACTATAAGTCAAAACTAACGTTGAAAATAAGGTTTAGCAAAAGTAAATGTGATACACTGTTGGACAAAAAATTAGCCGAAAATGGATTTACGACCTAGTGGGTAAGGCAATGTCATTTACTCTGGTTGCATCACTACATCTCAAAGACAACTTAGACGACATCAAAACCGAAACTCAATTATCGACTAAACATGGTTAATTCAGTTTTACCATCTTTACTATTTGCTATGGCTCATTTGGAATTTTATGTTTTGAGCGGCGACTAATTGGAATAATATTTCGGTCTAATTTTAATAATTGTCGATGTTATTATTACTACGAAGTCCGATTGAACGTGAACTACCTAAACTATACACCTTTTAACGAATTCAGTGAGTAAATTCGCTAGGTTCTTTATTCACTGCAAATTTTGCCAGGTGTATGAACAGGGTTCTGTCCTAGTTTTGAATTAATAGATATTTTGCAAGGAAAATAGTGGTTAAAAATTGCGTCGGAAACGCTTCTGATGGAGAGAAAAAACTGCATTGAAGCTTATAAAATTAGGCTTCAGAACTGAATTTTAAAGCAAAATGTTGATCAAATTTTATTTCAATTAAAAGGAGTTTTTATGGAAGGGAAGCAAAAGGATTTACCAAGGAGCGATGAACGGTGGGGCTTGAAAATAACAGTTGTGCCCTCCCACCAGTTTGCGGAGCTCAGGTTCGAACGAATCTTTTAATGCATATAAGTGCAAGACGTAAATTATTTTGTGTCTGTCTACTGTAACCGTTCTTCAAAATGAAGGTTATAAATATTTTGTACGAAGATTTGTTGTATTTTTGTGCAGTTCTTGATCATAGCTCGTAACTTTCGTGTGAACCAGCTGTCTAGTTGAGTAAAAAAGGTATCACAAGAATCACTGCATCTGTAAAGTTGACCAAATTTGAGGTTATTTTAAGTACCAATTGGTCACGGACAAAAGTTTATGTATAAAAACGGACGGAGACGTGTGAAATCGTGTCCGCACGCGTTCAGAAGCGAAATTATGTCCGCCTGAATCCAAAGTTAATTGCATTCGTCTGCATCTTTAGCAGGCCGCGCCTTAGCCTGTCTGCAGTTTCCTTTGGCCGTGACTGAAGTAGTTACAACTTACTGCAGCAAACAAGTCAGACATCGTTATTTCTGAATAGGTGTACGCAAGCCGGGCACGCCGTGCGAAAAAGCGTAACTGGCAGCTCAAGCATTTGTCAAATGACGGAATGATCGCCGAGTCAAAAGACAACGACCTGATCGAATTTATGGAGGATCTTGAGGAAGATCCGTTGCTTCGTGAAAATGTCAATATTTATCGTAAACAAGTTGAAGAACGAAAAGAACCCAGAACGCGTCGTGATGCTGTGGAGAGGAGGAGGGTGAGTGAAATGACAACCGAAACTAGCTCAACGGCAGTCGATGACGACAGTGAAGAAATTCCCGAGATTGCTCTGGAGGAAATGTTGGACGATTTGCAGTTGAGCGATGTCGAAATGCAGGATGCTGAATAATAAAAATCATTATTGAAAGCCCAATCACGTTTTATATCAAAAAGCGTGATAATTTTTATGTTCAGTGTTGATTTATGAAATCATAAATAAAGGCGTGGCTTCTAAAGTAAGATATAAAGCCTTGCAGATGGTTTAAAAGAATAGCGGTTTGAGTAGAAATTTGGCTGAGTGAATGGAATTATTAGTATAGGCTTACTTCGCTAAATATCCACAATGCCATATTTCACAAATTTGATAGTTGGTGTTCGAGCAAGACAAAGTCTGTGTTAAAACAGTGTTTGACCATAATGGATAACTCATGTTGGCTTTGTGTGAAAACACTTATCACAATAAATTCTTGTGCATACTTGACTTATATAACTTATCGTGACTGTGTTTTCATGTTCACCAATATAAATATTTTGGGAATTATCTGTAAATGCAATCACAGAATCCAAAACACCCATAATAACGATTACCATGCAATGGTCGCAACAATGCTGCGTGTGTTTCCCTTGACCATATTTAATCGTATGTAGTTGAAGGATACATTTCTTTGTGAACAATGAATAAATACGAAACTATTAGCTTCATATTCTAAAGATTTTCTGGGGCCCCAAAATCGTGTTTTTCATGCCGATCTCGATTAACATTGTGTTAAATATGTAAATTTACTTGGGTCTTAAGTGATTATTTATGATCATTATTTTGAGACCACAAGTACGTTTCTATGTTTCGGAAATTGAATAGTATCTTTTCTGGGGGGGGTGGCAAAAATCTTATTTTTCATATTCTAAGCCTGTTGCGGTTATCACGCTTGGTCCTCACTGGCACAGATGCCACACGTTTGATTTCAAATTTCTACAATTATATTTACGTCTATGTCATAAATGCCTATTGGTTAGGCGCTAGAATATTTGATATTTGAAAACCTCATAATTTTGATTCTTTATAACTATATAGCTACTCCTATTTGAGTTTGTCATATACAGTCTGTTTGAACGGGCATTGTTTTTCGTTCGCTCTGCGAGGTTCCAAGAGATCGAGCAACCGATAGCTCAGTGGTTTACGTATTCCGTATGCAATATTGGTTGGTCGTTTTGATGACCAATGATAAGTTTAATTTCTTTTTGATTTATCTGGACGAGTTGTTTTAAAAATAATTTCGCGCATATGGCAAAATTATTTATTTTTCTGGTCACAAGACAGTGGTACCAGATTTTTTCGAGCAACTGTTTTCTCTGTACACTATAATTTTGCATTCTTCCACACTGACGAGCTGAATCGATTGTTGCCGAAATCTGCTTTTTATTAGTCCGCCGTGGAACTCACAAATGTTACTAAATTATCGTTGTCCGCTCAATTCGCAAAGACGGTCGTAACTCGTTGGGTCCTCGTTAGCCCATGAAGTGATTTCGGCATCCCTTAATTTAGGTACTCCAATGGTATAACGACCGGTCCCTAAAGATGTCATGGGCCTATTTATCAGTTAAAAATTTTTGGCATTAGGAGAGAGCAACAACCCAAAAATCAATTTTGTCATAGCTAGTAAATCTTCAAACATTGAAATTTGGGCTAAGGCTTATAGTGAAAGACATTGCTGTACTCTCCAGTCCCCGTTGCGCGTGCCATGGAGTACAATATATTTACTTCTTAATAGTTCAAAAACAATATATTGAGCTATATTCCTTCGTAATGACCCATATGGTCAGTATGGTTCCTCTGATGGGGGACGGGCCTTAGCTCTCGTGTCCCTCCGCTGACCTCTATTGGCAACCACCTCACCGCCCTCGGAAATTTGAACTAAATTTTTGATTTTTAACACGAGAAATTTGTATCTCCGACTAACGCAAGGTATAATTTTAAGGAATTATGGTGTTTTTGCCCATCTCAGTCGTAGAACGCAGTAATACTGACACGAACATGTATATATATGAAACGACATATAGAGCAAAAACGTACATAATATATATACATAATTATAAAATACATTGTATTAATATATATATTTGTATATGTTTGCCCCGAAATCTGGTTCAGACAAAGACCCACCGGAACCCCATTCCGTGTGTTTAGTAACTCGCGGTTGATTACATTGATGAGTTCGCGGTTCACTTTAACGTCTCGATACAATATTATGTTTATATATATTTCGCATACAAATATGTTAATTATATGTTTATACAAAATTGGAGATTATATACGCCAAAAACAACAGTCACTTTTAGTACAAATGAGTTTACGTTGCAGTGTAGGTAGTTTTCAGAAAAATTTGGTAATTCAGTGTTAAGAGGAAATTGGAGCAATGGTATATGTAGGTATCTCTTGGGTGAAGCTTTGTTAAGTTTATTTCGTTTAATAATGTTTAAAATATATATACATTGAATATTAATAAATATTTTATCAAATTGAAAATTTTGTTTTGACAAAATGGTAAATGAGCGACATATGTGATTCGTGGGCCATGTTACGCGTACAGCTAGAGTTTCCCATTAAACGTACCCTGACTGTCAATCTTGATTATTCTACTTATATTACAGTTATGTGATCGCCTAATTCCAAGCGGATGTTTGAACAGAACCGACAATTGCAGCTTCAGTGGGCGAGGTTTTCTCAAATAGCGATTAAAACTCAATTTTTAAAGGTAGCGGTCGAAAATCAAAAAATATGGCGCTACAATGCCGTGTTTGGGGGCGCTATTGTGAAACTCAGCGACCATTGTATTGCTGGTACAATAACACTAGCTGCTTTGGCAGCAGCAATAATTCGACCTTCCTGCGGTTGTGCAAGACAAGCAGATATTGTAGCGTCAATTGTTGCTTCTGCTATTAGTTACGCTGTTTGCAATAACGAAAAGGTCATCACAGTATTGTTTTCTTACAACATGGTCGCAGCAATTATACCTTACGGTGTGCATTCTTGCACACACTTCTCTGAGTAATGCAAAACTGGCAGTTCATAACTCAATTATTTGTTGATCAATCAATTTTATTAGCGAATGTTATCGATAAATTATTACAATCATTTATGATTCAATGTATATCTTTAAAACTAAAAAACATTACCAATTTAAAAACTAAGCGTGGATAAAATGACAACCGTAACGCGTGCAACAATGTTTTTTCGCAATGTTAATCTATCCTACTCTCAGGTATCGTGAAACAAAATTGTGTATAAAATAACCCTAAAAGCGTGTTTCGATGTATATGTAGTAACGGTGACGCAGCTGCATGGCGCAACTTCATAACACCATGCCCATACGACCCCGGCTATCATAACCTCAAGGGTGGACCGTGAGTTTCACAATTTAGTCACTTTTCTTGGTCAGACCCAAGAAGCTATGGAGCTTATCAGGCAGCAGGCGCGCTTCACGGGGTGTGTTCGGACCCCGCCCGATTGGTTGCGCACGTGTCTAGTATCGGGGTATGATTGCTGAGGTCCCCCAGGGAGGTTGACACCGAAACCTGCTCACAGGTCATAATGTCAAACCAATATTCCCTGTCCTAGTCTAATGGAAGTTGTTTTGTCTAGCGAAATTTAAAGTGAGAACGCGTGATACTTTAGGTTTCCTAAGTAAATTTTGAGTTCCACGGAGTTTATTCCTGGTCGAACACTTTAATCATTGTAGCCATGTGGCCCCCACAGGGTTCCGACATGCCCTGAAAGTTTAACGTCGGATTAACTATTTTGTAGCGTGATAATTTTGACTGCGTTGGTATCGAGTGATGAAGTTTTCCTAGTAAATTTTATCTTTCGTGTGAGGGTGACTATTAAGCCAGTAGATCTGATAAGTGATTTGGTGGACCACTCTCGCTGTAACTCGGTATCTATCGCAATAAACAATGGTGGCAGACCGCACGTGTCAGGGCTTGGAATGTTCCCCTCGTCAAGCCATGGCACGCAGGGTCGGCTCGTCCGTTCGGACGCACTTATTACGCTTGGGTACAAACAACGATGGACACTAGCGATGATTTTCCACGTTTTATTTCAACACACGTACGATACAGATCAAATACAAGAGGTGGAAGCATTATACAAACGGAAACGGTGAAACAGTCGTACACGTCCATTCCCTTGTCCGCGTCTAGTCGGGGCGCGGGGCGATGCGAGCGAATACGTTCCCAGACAATACCGGACCAAAATCTATACCCAAGGCGTTCAACTAAGTCCGCTGTAACTCGGGTTAGGTGTTCTGGCATGCTTCGAAGTTCGCTCTAGAACACGCGGAGCTTTCCGCACACTTAGAGGACCGTGCGGAAAAAGTGGTAGCTTGCTTCCTTTACTTTACAACCTTAGTCGAAGGAGAGCATGAATTGGGGTACGCGGAAAGGTATGGACCTACGACAAAAGTTAGGCATAGTTGCATGAATAAAACCGTCTAAGGTACAAGTTAGAATACGGTAAAAACCAACGACTACTTATAGTACAAACAATCGGGTGCTGATAATCGTCGCACCATGGGTGAGGTGCCTATGCGGGCGTCCAATCTTAGAAACCTTGTCCAGCGTGCCGTCTGAGTCCAGTAAATCCTAACTCGCAGACCTACCGAGTCTCTCATAGCGTTTTGTCCTTAGGCCAGGTTGTACACTAACTTATAATAACTTCGCCTTGATGTCTCCAGTAGCCCACAATGAGGATCGAGCTGACTTCCCTTATCTTAGCACTTCGTGACCGGCAGGCCAATGATCATGCCGTTGACTTTGGTAGGAGAGGATAAATTGAGCACCGTTAGGTCGGCAGGGGACGGGGCCTTACTCGCTTTGAGAGGTCGCCCCTGGTTACTATTTCTACAACCTAAATAGATGGCGGCACGAGCAGTTTTTATCTCTGGCGATTTCCTAAGCGACCGAGGCCGCACTTATGACTGTTTTGACGGATTGTCGTGCCCGTCCTACAACTGGGACTCGTTACGCCTGGGGTGGGTTGGTATTTTGCTTTTGGGGTTGTTTTGGTTGGTTCCTTTCTTCCCTTTTCTTGCTTTGTTTCTTTTGTTTCTTTTGTTTCCCTTGTTGCTGTTCTCGTCTTTGGTGTTCACTCTCTCTCTAACTTATCCTATTGCCTTACAGTACTGTACACGTTGTCATTGTACAGTGACTCGACTGCACTATCGAAATTGTGCAGTCGAGTTATCACTAAAATTTTATTAAATTTGTTCAGAACTCGATAGTCGAGTGGTTAAAACTGAAAGGATCTGCAGCGGACTTAAATCCTCCGTGCAGGATCGAAACCTAACAAGGGAAACTAAAAAAAGAGAGAAGAAAACAGTAAAACTCAAAGCACGGGCCTACAGAGTACATAGCCTAACGGGAACCAGTGGTACAATAGAAAAATACTTAAACTCAGCGATCAAGTCGCTCTGAAAAGAAAACGGGGTTTTGCACTTACTCGGGTAGGGGACAAAACGATTCGCGAAAGTTTGCGATTTTACCTTTATTAAACTGGGAGTATTGTGATTTCATTTTGAACATTGCACACCCTATCGTGCCTTTGAAAGTGTTTCTGGTGGCTGGTTTTTGGTATCTAGCCATGCTGTCGGTTCATTTTGGGAGCAGGTGATATCCGACGTCCTGCCGTTAGGCTTAACCACGTAAGCGTGTTGTACTGAACGTTAGTAAATTTAATAGTCGGACCAAGCCGATTTCGAAGTAAACTTTGTGGAGCGAGCGCCTAGTAAGTTGGTGACGAGGACTCGCGAAGTTGGGAGTTGGCCCTTATGTGAAGCTGGTATTAATCGTCTTACTGGCGAGCAAATCGAACACTGGCAAAATCATGCAAAGATCGTATCAAAAATCGCTCCTTCCGGAGTGCCAATACCTTACGCTCAAACTAAGGTTCTTAGAATTTGTTTAGTCTTTTCGCTGTTCCCCAAATTTTCTTAGCTCGATTGATAAATGAAACTTTGGGGGCTTTCTAAAGCCCGACGGAGGCTAATCCTCCGTCCCTAATTGCAACGTCAGTCCGAGCTCAAGCAGCGGCATGAGCATCGAACGGTCCACTAAGCTGTAATTTTGTAAACCATAAGCATAATCAGAAACAAGCGAATAAGCGAATCCTTATGATTTCGTGGTAAAGTTTTACCGTGGTCAGCTCAGGAAAATTCGACAGCCCTAACTCAAAAGTGAGAAGTCATGAAAAACATGGACGAGAGGCGTCCATCAGTGATTTGTCTTACCTATGACCACGGGGAATCAGAATGACTTCGACTTTGGTGCCTATAGTTTAGTACCTTCTGTGCAATCGCTCGAGGCGCCCAAAACGGAACTCGACAGAGGAGGTTTGTCAAAGGCCATGCAAAAGTGTGACGGACTAACGCGGGTGAACAAGACGTCCTCCGACGGGCGTCCAGTCGAACTACCGAAACTAAAATCGTACTCCAACTAAGTAAACTTCGATGGTCTGTTACATTGTGATCTGGGGAAAATAAACCCCCATGCGCCTGGTTCACTTGCTGACTTACAAGGTTCGGTCCGGGACAGCAACTGCTAGTCCCCTTCCGCGAGACAGAAGATGTCTGCGCGGGTCCTCCGATCGCCGATTTCCATTCCAAACTCGAAGAACAAAAAGCACAAGAAAGCGAATAAACACTACGAAACTGTACTAGAAAAACTTAAGCGTCGGAGCCGGTCAGTAGAGTCGACCGAACTCCGCGCTGCCGAAGTCGAACTGATTCCCAGAGACGACGCGGTAGTCGTCGCCTCAAAATTTTCAGCTATGTTGGAAGATAGCGATTTTGTCGCTATCCAATCGGAGAAGCTCTTTCAACGCCCACTTTTTCGAGTTCAAACCCGGGCGCCCAATCGAAAAATTCCCAAGATTTTATTTTTGACAGCTATCGTAAACCCTGGGTCCCCTTTAGAGAGAGTCGGCTTCAATCGAAATCGCCGACATCAAATTTGAACCCTCCGAATACTCGGAGGTCGACCATCTGTGAGTTTTCTCCCAAAATCTCAGATTTTACCCCATCTGTATTCCCAAATTCTTGTCAGAAACTTATCCAAAATCCATTACTCAGATCTTTTAAACCTCTTACCTAACTTAGATTGGTCGTTATCCCCCAAATGTCCCACGAAAACGGTTAAATCACCTGTTAAATTTTAAATTTCAAAACCAAGTTTGGTGCATTAGCATGCTTGAAGTAAGCTGGAATCTATCTTTTTGTCTTCTTGTCCCCATTCATCAAATTTTCCCCCAGCTAACTCGCCGATTTGAGGTCAAATTTCAGCTATTTGGCGAGTTAGCTGCCTCATTCATCACTTAACTAAGCTTATTTGGAGGCCATCTGGGGCTAAATTTTATCGCCCTATCCATGGATAAACGTGCAAACATTGCACGTTTATATGTCGGCTTACAAGATAAAGCCAAACATTCCTAGCATTCCTAGCTGAATTTCAAATATCCCGACAGGACGTCTTTAGACGTCCCGGAGGGGGGAACCGAAGGTAGGAATGAACTTATTTCGTGTTCTGGGGCGCAGCACATTCCTAAGTACCTTTTGATCTATCTGGGGTCCTATTCAGGAACTCCCGGAGCCCATGGGAGGGCCCTAAACCTACCCCCCGTCTTTCCTAGTCCTATGCGTCCAGTCCGTCCGTAAAACTTACAAATTTAGCGTCGTTTTGTACGTCTTGTCCCTATGCCTCCTGTTTTTTGTCATAGTCTTATATGCTATATCTATATATACATATATATACATACATATACATACATACATACATACATACATACATTACTCATGATCACATAAACACACACTACACATGAGACACACAGGCGACCTGAGCGACAGAAAGGTTGCCCAAGTTCACACTAGGAACACGCAGAACCACAACAACAACAACAGCACAACCACACAGCAACCACAAGAACAACGACACATACACACTCACAACAGATCTACGACGACAGCGACAACCGACCAAAGAAGTCGGTTAGAGAGAGTGAAAAAGAAAAAGGAAAAACGGGAAAGAAAGGGCACGGGAAGGGAGTCGGGACAGGGGGTTCCCGAGGGAATTTCGAGGGGCTGGGGCGAAATTCGATCCCAGGACGAAGAACGGGGCCGAATGATACCAAACACGAGGGGGGTAGACGCAGTGGCGGGTCGGAACCCAGTTTTGGGTTCCGACATGTATTAGCATACAGGGTTTCAGCGGGCTTTCCCGCTCTAACGGTTGGGCGGAGCGACGCCCGCCGGGCGTCGTTAAACTCGCCTTGGAAAGGCGATTCAAACGAGGGGTGTTTTCCCTGCCTTATCGGCAGCGGGTAGAGGGGCACTAAAATCACGACTGATAAAGAGAGTGTCGGTAATGGGTGGGCGCGTTGTCGGCCGTCCCGGGTTAACGGGGCGACTTACGGAGACCCGCCGGGCATCGTTGAAGATGTCTCGACGTGGCGAATGCAATGAGGGGCGTTTTGCTTACTTTTGCGTGGGGGTTAAATTTTCGGTAGGACTGTACCCACGTTCAGTCGGTATGCCAAATTGGGGGCACTTTGGCGGGTTATAACGGGCTAACGAGAAGTCGGACGAAGACCCGCCGGATATCGTTGTACTCGCCAGGAGCAGGCGAGTAGAATGAGGGGTCGCATGAGCACATTTAGGGTCTGGGGTCAAATACGGAGTTGGTACAAACTGACGGAATTTTATGTTGAATTCCCGTGGTGCGGTATAAAACAGGGAAATGAGTGATATAACAGCGGGATGATTGATCAGGTCGAGACCCGCCTGGCCTCGTCAGATTCCTAGATGGGTAGTCTACTTGGAAACACGCGTACTTTCCATCACTGATCCGATGGTAACCAGGAAAGCCAGTTGGTAGCATGGTGGTCAGGCAAATTTGGGCTTCAAAAGATGCTATCAAAGAAAGGTTTTGATACTGTGGGGGCGGAAAAAATAGTCACACCGAGACACGAAGATCAAGCAGTACACATACATATGCATAACTATATTTCGATATAAGCCTAGGTTATGTCCACTCGGAACCATGGTATCCAGCCGAACCTAGCGTAAGTATTGGCTGTTAATTGAATGTTTACCCGTTTGTCCCTAGAATATCTCAGGAAATCCTCCAGTAATTTGTGATGTCTTGGGCTCTTTCGAGAGCCCTGAAAATTCTCTACCAAAAAGTACTCGGGGCATTTCCGGTAAATCTGAACCGTTGGACGGTTACGGGCCGATAAACAGGCCCGAGGTCCGTTATTTCCGAATAATCGGAAACTACCGTAACCCATTTGTTTCTGCTTACTTTTGCGACCATTAGGCTATAGTTTGCTCGAACCAGGTAAAACTGATAGTCTTGATTTTGATTACTTCCCAATCCCTTAAATTGTCAAAGGCCTCCTATTCCCGGACGGTCGGAAATTTGAAATTTCAATGAGGGAAGTAGGGGCTGGTGGTCGAGTTCCGTTCAGCTTCCCTATCTTAGCGCCAGTTAGGGACTGTTCCATCCTTTCTAGATTTGTACCTTCACCCTACTCGAACGTCCTACGTGTCTGGTTGAACTCGTCCGGCATGACGCCCGATGATAAAAGATAAACATGCAATGGCAAAAATCATAACAACGGCAAACATGTAAATGACAAGCAAAGCAAATCAATGGCAAACAAAGCAATTAGCGATAGCCATGGCACCCTGCACCCATGAAAACTTTATTCCTGTAAACCCTCTCTGGTTCGAGTTAAGGCATGCTTAAGTAGTTTCAGCGTCAAAATTATGCGAAAGACACGTAACGGGCCGGAACGGGCCTGTTACATATATGTTTTCAGCTTCTGTACTTTTTTATGTGATGGTTTCTTGATATGCTCATGTTAAATTCTCAACAGATATCATAGACAAAGTGACTTTGCGACGTTATTTTGTGTTTAGTAGCATAGCTGGCGTTGGGAAGGAAGGCGAGCATAGGGCTAGATCGTGACCGTGGTTTCAGCTAAATTATGGACTCGTGCATAACGGGTACTTTTTCGCTTTGTACATGTAATTCCTTACTTACGTATGCAATATATTGGTTGTTGGATGGTAACCATGGGTTCAGTTAAATTATGGACTCGTGCATAATGGGTACTTTTTTGCTTTGTTCATGTAATTCCTTACTTACGTTTGCAATATATATTCTTCACAAATCATTACAGTACAGAAACATAATATCTTTGAGAACAAATAAAAGTCCACGCACCCATCAGAACTTTTACTATGGTTTTGTCCTATATTTGTTTCTCCGCGTTTTGTTTTGCTTCGGAATCCAGTCAATCGAATAATTGAGGAATCCAATCAGTTGATTTTGACGCCAGTTAACTGCATTTAATTTTTGTCATCCCCTGACTACAAATCTGCAGTTGGAACTCACTTGGACTATAGCATAGACTCAATTTAGTATAGCTAAGACGTCACAGCCTACATATAAATTTCAGCCCTCATTTTACCCTTGGCCACGTATCGAAATTTTGGCATCAGGTATTAATTTTTTGCACTGTACGAGATAAGATGGATGTATATATATTTCAAAGATGGAAATTGATCACTAGATATGATCCGACGAGGTTGGGACTCGCTGATGCATATCTACATATAATTCGTATATTCATCGTACGCTGAATCAAGTTCTTTTATTAGTCTCTTACCAACTAGAATTCCTTTAAGCCTAAAGCGGTTAGTAAAGACCATGTTTCAGTGTCGTAGAGCAGAATCAGCTGAATGCATATCTCGAAAACTTTCATTTTTGTAGCGATAGATATCTTGCGCTTGCGCTGAGGTTTTTATGCAGTTGGTGGAACGCAATCGAGGCGCTAGTAATTCGATTACACCAGCGTCGGCTTTTGACATGCCGGTTATTATGGGTTCCAGAAAGCAAAAGCTGTCAAAGTTTTCAACGCTTCGCCGTGCGGGAGACACGGATGTGTTGCACATCAACAGGTCATGATCTTAGTTTTTCGAGAGTAAATTTGTAGCCCGACTCTGCTGCTGCGCTCTTGTAGGAGGTTGGCGCTATTGGTAACTCGACTTTGGTTTCTGCTAGAATGGCAACTTTTTTGTCGGCGTAGTCAAGATCTAGTATGCGAGCTTCATCATTAATCAATACTCCAGGGCATCGTGCCCACAGTACTGACAGCACCCAGTCCATTACTTAATTGAACATAACAGGGAACTGGACAGACCCTGGACGAACGCCGGTTTCTGTTGCAAAGACAGATAAAGTAATATCGTCAACTCGGACTTTGCTGTAGTGTTAGGCATACATTTCTTTGATTATCACCAGCAGCTTCGGAGGTAGTCTATCAGCTCTCATTATGTTATACAGGCTGCGGCGGGCAACCGAAACAAATCTCACCTTGAAGTCAATTAACGTAACGTTTATACCTCGGCTAGCTATATTCGTGGCACAACTCTAGCACATGGCGAAGTGCTGAAATTTGGTCTACGCAGCCTCTGCTAGCTCTGAATCTGGCTTGGCTTTCTGTATCGTTCAAGCACAATGGCCTCGAGAATCTTGAACGCAATGCTAAGCAAGGATATACCCGCGTAATTTTGGCATTGCTTTTGTCGCCCTTTTTGAAAAAGGAACGACTATTGCTGTACGCCAAGCATCAGGTAACTGTTCTGAATTCTGTATACGATGCAAGAGTTTTTGGAGACAGACCATCAGAGTTTGAAAACCATCTTTGAATATCTTCGGTCTTAAGCCATCTTCACCTGGTGCTTTCTTATTTTTAAACTTGATAGTGGCTGAGCCAATTTGCTGCATGAATAGCGGACCTTCAAGGTCAGCGATATCCACTCGCTCTCAGTTTTTGAACGTTCATGGCTGCGCAGAATTGCAGGCGTTTCCAAACTGAACCGCGTAACAAATTCGGATCTGTATGCGTGGAGCAGTTAACTAACTAATCTTGAAACTGTAGTTGCGGCGTGACTACTCAAATGGCTTGGGCAGGCTCTGCGAATGCAAACGTCTTGTCCCGTGATCAAATACTGAAAAACCCCGCCATCAACATGGAAAAGACCGCGCGGACGAGCGATCGTCACCTGGAAACGATTGGTTATATCCGATATGTAGCGAGCATTTAAAGACGTCTCCCGTAGCCAATGGCGGACCATCCCAATTTAAATTCTTCAAGAAACTGCCCGCGACCGACCGGCATAGAATTCATGGATCTCTGAAGTATTGGCGCCCCGTTCCGGGGCTTGGAATTGACAGGTATATTGATTTAGTAGAGGTACAGTAACTCGTTCTACCCAAACTAAACTTTCCGAAAATATTCAGTTCTGTTATCACTAAGTTTCGTTCTCAGGTTTGCTTTTCAGTAGAAGAAAACTCCCAGTATTTTAAGCTCCCCGGCGATTAATTCCATCACTATTAATTCTTACTTTCAAAAGGATTGCGATATTATACAGAAATTGATCATAATTATCATGAGACACGAATTGTTAAGTTTTGCAATTTAACCGGGCTAAAGGTTTATTTTAAATATGCTATTTGTGAGCGATAGTGTGTCGAAATATACGCTTCTGATTCAGGCCGAGGCAAGCCTAAGAAAATAAACAGTACACGCAGTACATAATCACACAATGTGTATATAAATACACTCTTGGGTTATGAATGTTCAATAGGCATATTGTACATAAGTCGACAGGTGTATTGCCACGGTAGGAACGCGATGTCTCGAGTGCGGTTAAGTAAAATCTAGGGAATTGTGCGCCGAAACTTCAAACAAATAGCTTGAACATATATAAATAATCGTATGCCGTTTTGTTTGTCTAATCCTAAGGCTAAGACTAAAAACGAAGCCTGGACCCACAATTAAATGTTACATTTTTGACATATAGTTCGCACAGACCCCACGGGCGCTATTTCTGCGGTGACGACTAGAGTGGCTTCCGCTACAGAAAATACTATTAATAAAAATTTTGAAACATGCTGCCAGTGATGATGATGTGCCTTTTAGTCGAACGTTAAGCGCTCCGACAATGTCTTCATGGTTAAAAACTATTTTTAAGCGTTATTTGCCAAATCTGACCATGGTTTGCGCGCCTATGTTTCGCAGCCTGTTTCTCTCGACCGAGGCGATAAATATCAAGGTCTACACCTACATCATTGCCGAACATTACTTTAATATGGGGCCGCTACCTGTGCCATGGTGGACTCGAATACGGTTCGACGATCATTTGGAAGAAATATAGATTTTTCACAGTTCACGATGTTTTTGCGTGTTTGTGTCTTCAAACAAATGTCTTTAAGGTTCTCCAATACGCTGAATTGTATGATTCTATTTATATCAAGTTTCGGCTTGCGATATACTAGTTATAGGCATTTTGGTTTTCATGTTTTTGTTTGAGAATGTAATAGTGGTATTTATGACGCAGATAGTTGGGCCATAAGGCTCATATAGGGACCTTACCTAAGCTTAGTATATCAAAAACCACACAGCATGCATTCCAATTTCAATATTTGGCGTTAATAGTGTCAAATACAGGTATTGTGTATGAACGGCTTACTGGGGTCTCCATTCGCTGAAAATTTTACCGAGGGGCATGAACCGAGGGCCGCACGATTTTGCCAGGGGGCATTTTGCCAAGAAAAAATGGTTAAAAATTGTGTCAGAAATACTGCCAAAATGCTTTTGATGGAGAGAAAAAGCGGTTTTCAAGCAAATTTTGGCAAAATTTACTAAATTTTTGGCTTCAAAACGGAATTTTAGTACAAATTTTAATCAAAGTTTATGTACTTTGGACCGATTGGAAACAAAAAAATTTTGGAAGAGGCAGTGAACCTGGGGAGCCCAAAATTTTGCCAGTTGGCATGAACCAGGATGCACCTGTTCTGAACCAGGGGAACCGAAAAATGCCAGGGCCCCCCACCCCCCCCCCTCCAATTTGGAAAGCCCAGGCTTATATATGGGTCATTTTCACGAAACCATGTAATTTTAAACACCATTTTTTGAAGCCAAAATGAAACGTTTTCGAATGCACATTGTTTAGAACCCTTCCGACGTAAAAACCTTGAATTTTTCGAATATCGACGTTTCTGTGCAAAACGAACTTCCTGAAACCTGTTACAGGGGTCGCAAAGAGCCCCCTGGGGTTTAAATTTTAATCCGAAATAAGTCTTTATTCTATAGGTTGACGCAGCGACACATGAACTATGGTCTGTTTGTATGCAAGCCGGACAAAAAGGGTCGCAGTCAAGCCATTTGGAGGACATGTGGCTTATAATTAATGCCGCTAGAGACCTTTTGAGGTTAAAAATGATCAATTTAGGACAAGCGTGTCGAAGAAGTTTTTCTAGCGCAACGGATACAGCACATACTGATACCATTTTATGCTCACAAACCAACCATGAGTGGGAGATGTCCGACAGAAAATTTCAGGCAGATCCATAGGTCTTGTAAAAAGTGACACCCCGATATGTGTAAGTCGGGGGGGGCTACACCTAAAGTCGGGGGGAAGGGGCTACACCCGAAGTCGGGGGGGCTACACCTGAAGTCGGGAGGCTACACCTTAAGTCGTTTGGGAACCTAAACCATTCTACAACATAAAACGCGTAAAACCTTCTACTATATAACTACTTCTAGAGGTTCTGGATTTGGATTTGGTCGGGGGGGGGGGGGTGCTACACATCAGGTCGGGGGGGATTACATTTTCATTAAAAATTTTTAATACATGGCCCGATTCTACTGGGGAGTTACTATATTTCTATCCGGCCTATTGTAAGACTGTATGCTAAATTTGGTTTTTTTAAACTGAATTTTCGTAAGGTCGGGGGGTTACATTTTGCATACCTCATTTTTGGCACTTAGTGACCTTCGGCCTCATAACTAAGCAACACATAGACATACGGTCACATTCTTTTTTTCACTGACACCTGTACCGATTACGATTATCGTTATATAGAATTATTGGCGCTAGTGCACTTTGACATTATTTACCAGCGTATGCGAGTTGTCAGATTTGACCTAGGTCCGGGGGGGCTACATGTCACGAAAAAAAATTTCTGAAGCTTGGTGTCAGCTTCAGTGTCTATGTTTACCCCCAAGTTTTTCCGGAAAAATTAGCAAATATCAAACGATCACAGTGAAATTAAAAACACACATATGTATCATGTGCTGGCGATAGCGCGAGCGTTTACGGTGGGACGTGTGTTTTTGGCTTCATTTGGCCCATCCGATTTGTAGACCCCTAGCTCCTGCTATGTTAGGGGCACAGAAGTCCACCATACCTTATAATGATCGTCGTACAGCATATTACTACACCACACAGCGCCATTAAATTTCCTTCCAAAAGACTGGTGGTATGGGCCAAAAAGTGCTGATGTAGCCCCCCCCCCCCCCGACCAAATTACATGGTTTCGTGAAATGACCCATATGGCAACATGACCATAGCTTTTGTGTTTTGAGTATATATTCTTACCCAACTATTTATTTATAGGTTAAAATAAACACATTACGAAAGTAACGGTTTGATTTCATGAGGCGGATATGTATAATTGGCGCTGGTGCAGCTGGACTCTGTGCCGCACATCACGTGACCCTTTTGTCCGGACCCGCGAGCGCAGTCCCTGTCCTGTTCGAGCAAACCGGGTCCGTCGGTGGGACGTGGGTCTATAACGACAAAACGGGCGTAGACGAGCACGGGCGTCCGATACATTCAAGCATGTACAAGTATATGAAGTAAGTAAACTAGTTGTCACTTTAGGCAGTTTGATTAAAGTTTGTAAATTGTGATGTACATACTTGAATTTTCTCTAAAAATTATATAATAAAATATTGAACTATAAATATTGTTAAGCAAGCATAGATGAGATAATACATCTTATGTTAGCGGTACTTCATTGTTATGAGTCATTGCGTTGCCGGTGTTTATGTGTCCGTGCTCATTGGTACACGACATTACCTATTAAACCCATGCTCTGCGTATAAGGTTGCTTGGAAATAGACGCGTTGCCATCTTTATATGCGTTTTTTACATCAAGGTCTGGCATTACAGCTGATAAGCTCGAAATTGCAAACCAAAAGCGTGCCCTAGGCAGCAGCATAATGGTTAATTTCAGATGAGAAACTTCGGAGTAGTGACCCGATTCGAATTAAGATTTTATCTGATCTTAGGTACCGCTCGAGATGACTCGCTGATTTTCTTTGAAGCAATATTTTGACATTCAAGTGATATTAATTTGATTTATGCGTCAATTTGTTGATATGTATGTTTGGCAGCATTGATGATGGAACTATACATCATTCATATCGGCTGTATATTGTAATAAATCGGTTGGTTAGTAGCTGGCTGTGAAACAGTGAACCAGTAAGGTATAACTCAGCAGCAATGATTATTGACGGTGATGTCGGCCAGTTTAAAAAGCTTAATCTAGCCGGTATACAGTGCAAAACAGCGAATGTATGTAACGTCTACAATATTTCATCCGTGCTGTCTGACTCCGCTTTCGGAAACTTGGCTCCATTTTCATTTTGTAAATGTTTAAGCATTATAAATGTATTGTAGCGAGCATGTTTTTTGACAAAAAAGTTGAAATTCAAAGCAAATCTTACTTTTAAATCCGTAATAGAAATCAAATAGGACCTGAATATCGTTTATTCAATTCTTAACCCGTGTTCACACTGCGTTCGATCCGTTCCGATTCGATATGTGCTTTTGCTACAATGTGTGATACATATGTATGGGGTGATCCGTTGCAATTCATTCGATCTGATGCGATCCGATTATGCATGCACAATTTCATCGCATCGAAATCGGATGATGCGCTGTGAAAACATACAGCGACTCTGATGTACACAGTATGCGGTAGGCGCTGAATTTGGTCGTATCGGATGGGATGCAATATGAGCGCAAATCGAATTGAGCCACATGGCATCGGATCTGATCGGACGCTATGTGAATTCAGACTTAAGAATTACTGAATAGAATTTATTTTAATTAATTTGCGAAAAAAGCTATAAATTTCATCATCGAATATTCAAACTGATTTTGACAAACTGTTTTTGCTGTTGTTCTTTTGGAAAAATAAAATGAATATACAATATTAAATCCTGTAGATTAAATCCTGTAGATTTGTACTGTAGATTTTGTGTCAATTGAAATGTTTACCATGATGTTGTCCTGCTCATGGCGTCATACAGCACTCGCCACAACTGACTGTAGCCGTATAAGCGAGTGAGCCACGAGGAAGGAGCAAGCGAGCAAAAAACAAACTAAAATTTCAAAATAAAAGTTTATAATTTTCCTGTGAGCAAGTTTCAAGCGAACAGCGGTCGACTGTAGCAACGGCAAGTGATGTACTTCATTACGATGTTGAACTAAACAATATTAAGTCTTAAAATGTATATGTTTGTTCAAAATCAGCACCTTGGTTTATTAAATTATAAACTGAAACAGGCCCCGGTCACCTTTATTGCTCATCGGGGGACGGTCGGCTTCACTATTTTTTTGATTGTATAGGATTATTTTTTCTTAAACTATATTTAGTTGAGCTTTTTTCATTTTTATAATTACGTTGCCTTTGATGTTCTGTCAATAATTATTGCTATGATAATATAAAATTTGGCTGCTTGAATATCAGGCTTACACGATGGCGCTCTATGTTGGTTATGCTTTAGTGTACATTATTTTTATGTGGGCGGCCAATAATGTTTCAATGCAATTAGTTAGGATTAATCTTTCAACAGGCCTAATATTCAGCTTGACTTGTTCCAGTCGAGTTTTAAGTGCTAGATTTGCAGGGTTATTTTAGT
Organism: Trileptium ribeirensis; assembly: GCA_030248225.1. Lineage (NCBI taxonomy): Eukaryota > Metazoa > Nematoda > Enoplea > Enoplida > Thoracostomopsidae > Trileptium > Trileptium ribeirensis. The sequence continues at coordinate 22,691 of JASANE010023919.1, read as the reverse complement.
GCCGAGGTGTTGATGGCTGCTGAAGTCCATAGGTTGATGTTACAAGTGTTGTAATTATTATAATGTTGTTTACTTTTAGTATAGTAAGTTAAATTTGTAACATTATATTTTCAGGACAAATTTGCCAAAAGAAGTCATGGGTTTTCCGGACTTTCCATTTTGGATTGACGGTCCGTCGTTTATTCATCACTCCGAAGTATTGCGGTACCTCAAGCTGTATGCAGAGCATTATAAACTCATAAAATACATTAAGGTAATAATTAAACTATACATTAAAGGTTATATTGATCGTGACAGTTTGTGTTTCAGTTTTATGCTATGAATTAATGTATTGTGCCCTTTTATAGCACAGCAGAAGAATGTTGTCTTACAAGCAAACGCATAGTCGGTGCATTTCAAGAGGCCTGTATTTTGTACTCGATAAAACTGCGAAATTATCGATTATTCCGAAAACAGTGTTTGTTGAAAGCATGCTACACTCAGTTTTTTAGAATAAGTGATAAGAATAAGAGTAATAGAAGAATACGTAATAATACGTTTTACGGCTGCAAAATAGCAAGTTGCGAGATTCATCTATGCTACATATGTGGTTTAGGCAAAATGTCACAGAATGAACAAATGAGACGTAACTAATTATTGTACGACAAAAGTGTTTGTTTAAAAATAATAAAGATACCAGTCGATTAAATCGGACGCTGCCTGTATTTTTTGCATTTCATTCTAATCTACATGTATTTAATTTTGCATATGTATTACATATGTAACAAACACTTTTGTCGTACAATAATTAGTTACGTCTGATTTGTTACGGAATGAACAAATTGGACGTCAAAGTAAACGCATACTTTCGAAACGATGTGTGTGTAGAAAGCGGAGTTTCCCTGAATAGACAAGTCATAATTGCGACAAAATTTGTTTTTGTCCGTCTGTTGGTCGCAAAACTCTTCACCAGATTGAAGGATTTTCGCGATTTTTATGAACTAATGAAATTAAATTAAAATGAGTAATTTTATTTGATTTTTTCGTAATAAAATATAGTGGTGCATCTAGCTTTATATTTGCGCTGTTTCAGGGATTTCCTTCCGAAATTTTCTCAAAATAGACACAAAGTGGAAACTTTTTGTTATTTGGAGCATCCAACAGTTATGTCATAATTAATACTACAGGCTCCCGATCGCAAAAATCTAAGCAAATATGTGATTCTTTGTTTTGTCAGAGCAGCCTTTTTCAAACTGTGAGCCAAAGTATAAAAAATTACCCCAAAAAGTTAAATTTTCAAAATTTTGACATAGATGTCTTTTTGTCTGTTGAGGCTGAACGATGTAATAGAGATATTTAGCCCACATTGGATGTGATATTAACACCGCGGTACGGTACCCGAGTTATATTTGCTAAATTTTGCCATTTTTCAATATATTTGGATATGTGTGCTTATTTTTCAACATACATAACGTATGGTAATGGTATGTACGGACTGTGCCTCTAGGGTTTCGGAGTTGCTGAATACGATAGAAGCAATATTTTGGCGGTATGTGTCACATAAGGCACGTGCTGGAGGTGTGTGCATAATGTCAAAAAATCACTCATCAATATACAATTTTTCTTAAAATCTGTAAATTATAAATTTGAAACGTTTTCGTCTTTTTGGTCATTGGGGAAAGAAGTAAAGGGTTCTACGGTTTTATATATGCTTAAAATAACCGCATAATTGACTGTAAATTATTGCCTGTGCATCATTGCTATCGTGGTACTTTAAAGCAGTTCAGCAAGCTGAATTTATAACGTCTACATGGTCACTAAGCACACAGTACATAGCTACATACAATCGCTCTATTTCCCCTCGCTTTGCGAGTTACCGGTAATATTGCCTGCATGTAGCAAGGTACAGAACTATACAAAGTCGTCACTGTTCGGTTGTTGTGTGCTTCCTTTTCGGTCAATACACGAAAATTGTAAAGAACGCTTGTTCGAAGTTCGCTCAATGCTTGTTCTACGTTCGCTGGTTCGGAAGGTGACAGTCATTTCTGGCGTGTACTCTATTGAGTTGTTTGATAGAATACAGCATTGGGCAAAAATAAAATAAATCTATTCGTAAGACTTTCGCACATAATTTGGGAAGCATCAAATTGAAGCATTTAACCGTATACGAGTTTTTCCCGATTTTTTTAGCGAAATGTTTGATTTTATTTGTGTCCTTAATTGTATTTTAGGCGCCGAGTATGAACGTTATCTTCGATTACAGATTTATTGATCTCATTATAGTACAACCTGTATTTTAGTTTCGAACAGCTGTTCTAAGTGTTCGACCGCTAGACTGGCAGTCCGCTGTTGTGGCTGGCACCGAATGCCATAGATCTTCCAATTTAACTCCTCGCTGGACGGTAACATCGCGTTCGTTGGAAACCGGTACAGAGGAGACTTCAAATTTTGACGCAGTTTTTGTTTGCAACGGGTTGGTGGTTAAACATATTGGTATTCGAGAATTCGTTTTTTGTTAGAATTATTTATTACTTCTGCTGTGCAATGGTTTTCTCATGTTTTAAGAACAATATTAGTAACAGTTGTCTACTAATTCCAACTACCGTTGTTCATTTACTGCACTAAATTCGAGAAAATGCGTAATTTTTGTACCAAATCCGCAGCTTTATAGTAAAAGAAAAATAGTCCGTTATACTATTTTGTAGCAAAGATATGATCTCTACGTTGTGTCTCTGACTACTTTTAGCTATTTCTAAGCTGAATTCGTTGACGCTGACGCTTCAAATGAATTTCCGCCATGCTTTTTTAGTATTATGTTAGGGCGGTTGGTATACACTAGGCATAGGTATCCAGAAGTTATAGGTTTTTTGTTTAATATTTCTGTTTTCATGGAACAGCAATTAAAGTTTAATTTTCGCGGTAGTTAAGAATTCGCCCGCCGAGGTGCTTAGTAATAAAATAATATATCCATATTTATTAACATCTTAAAGCGTAATTTTCTTAAAACAGTAGTGTCCCTCATGTAATTACATAGCTAGCATAGGCTATTCCATAAATTACTAATATTATTTGCTTAAGTACATTATGTAGGCAAGCTGTATGCGGTGCATACCTTGTCATGACAAGTTCTGTTGCTATTCCTTCGAAATTTTCGCTTTAGTTGATAATGTGTTGTAATATATTGTTCCAAAATTCCTCCGTGGTAATATTAAATTTAAGACTTCATCGCTCATTAAGCAATTCTGGAAGCTATACGTGTATATTTTATAATGATATTTGTCAATATTTGTCGCGGCCGAGATTTGAGTTATAGGCTGCCACTAGCGTGTGGCTTAGTCCGTACGAAAGTAATTAGTTAAAATAATAAAATTTTTATTTTTTTACGATGTGCTGCACAGTGAAGGACAGTTATTACTACAGAACAAACCATAAAGTTGGTTTGAATATATTGTGATCGGGTTTTAAACTTACGTTTCAGGCACTACTCGAAGCCGTACTTTCCGCCAATCGATGGAATCAGCACATTCACCGGTAGAATCCTACATAGTCATGACTACCGGTGCCCGGAAGTGTTCGCTGGTCAGCTTATTGCATGTCTTGGCGCAGGACCGTCAGGCACCGACATTGTTTTAGAACTGTCAAAGCACGCTGATCATGTAAGTTAGAGTAATAATTATAATAATTGTTATGCTTTAGACAGATGTATCGATTGATTAACTTCAAGTAAATTCAAATATGAAAATCAAGTGAACTTGTGGTTAAGCTAATTAGATTTCTAAATTAGTCTTTTCATGTTTTGCTATATACACATTCGCGGAAAAATGTCTGGGACTCAGTCTTGTTATATTCTACACTCGTCTACGGTGTTGTCTTACAACCATTTGCAGTTACTGTAAAATAATGTATGTGGTTTACACTTATCATGAGCTTCATAAAATACATTTTGTCTTGCGAATTTTCGGTCATCTTCTGTCTGTAGTAGTCTTATAGCATTTTTGCTGTAATGTCAGCTCGTGGCTTTACCACTTAAGGACCACGCATTACTGAAGAAAGCCGTTTCACGTTCCAGAATTCTGTTTACGTAGAATTATGAAAAATTGTGTTCGAGGTTGGTAGGAGATGAAAAACTATGGAGAGCATAGTCTCGGAAGTTAATTTTATGCTGTTCGGATTCGTGTTGTAGTAACCTTTAATATTTTTAAGTATATGTAATGTCGATCTATTTGTAATGTGCTTGATCGTGTTGTACGAATATTATATGTTTGAAAGAATTCCATAATTATTGTCCAGCGAAGATTTTTGAGAAATTATTGAGGCTATTATGTTTTACAAGAACGTAATAATTATTGTTCGTAATACAGGGTGTCCTATAAGTATTGCCCCAGCATTAAAGTGATCCTGCACGCCAAAATAATAAATATATCTAAAAGCATTGTGGTATACACCTACTATCGTATATAACATTGTAGGTTTTTGGTAAATAACACTTATCCAAAGTGAGAATCTGGGCGCATCCATGATTAATACATTCTTCCAGCCAAACAGGAATTTTTCTCCAGATTTTTCGAACCATGTTAGGCTCCAGAAGAGGAGGCTTCTTCGCTATAGTCTCTTTCAAACACAACAGGGTTTGTGGCGTGCGTTTGTATACGTTCTCCTTCATTACTCCCCACAGGGAAAAGCCAGGATGGTTTAGATCAGGACGGCGGACAGCTTATTCGACAGGGCCTCCGTGCCCCAGCCAACGGTCAGAGATATTTTCGTTCAATCCACGGCGCACAGCCATCGAGAAATGAGGAGGCACGCCATTCTGTATAAACTTAAGCCTGTCGATATTTGGTAACTGTTGAATATTAAAATAAAATTCATTTTGCATCATCGTTAGATAGGTGTCTCTACTAACAGTATCATCGAAAAATAACGGCCCAAAAAATCCACCAGACCACATGCCGACACCTATTATCGGACCAGGGGCATTTATATGGTGTTCGATAGTGTTATGAGGGTTTTCTGCATGCCAGTAAACACAGTTATGCCGGTTAACGTAGTCGTTCAGTTTACAGTTTGCTTTTGTCGTACCAAATGACTTCATCGGCTAAGTCCGGATCATCGTCGAAACGCTGTAGCCATTTGTCACAAAATTGAACCCTGCGATCATAATTATCCTCATTCAGAGCATGAAATAACGCCGGTCTAAAAGGTTTTAGACCCAGATTTGAACAATAAGGAAAGCACTCGATTTGCTGATGATGGTGTCAACAGCACAACGGCGAATTGACTTTGTGACACTCTTGTTAAAATGATAGGAAATATCAGCTATCGCAGCATCACCAGAAGCCGTCGGTGGTCACTCTATTCGGGACGAGGACGAGTCAGCTACGGAACCTATTAGATCAAACAGTTTATTAATTGAAGCAATAGTTTATGTTATGGTGGTTGTAAATTCGAATGCAGGACCATTGTGGCACAACTGCACGGCTATTTTGGTTAACTGAAAACAGTCTTACTGCAGTTATTCGACCAGGTAAATGAAGTAGGATGTCGGATTTTGTTATATGTACATATTTATAATACGTTCAATTATAATTCCTGAAAGTATGAGGGTTGTAAGTATATTATCAGTCTCACCAACAGTTTGACGGTGTGGCGTTGCTTACGGGACATCCTATATAGCGGAGTTTCCACTGAGGACGCTAGAGAGAATGATTGTAAAAATTTGTTTTGTCTGTTTCTGTGACGCATAACTCATCTTCGTGTGGATAGGTTTCGACAAATTTTTTCATTCGATAGCAAAAGTGATGAGGAAATGCCATTTAGTTGAACGCGATTTGCTCCGATCTCATCTTCGGGGTGAAAATGGTAAAAACTGTTTTCAAAGGTTCTTTGCCAAATCTGACCATACGGGTACCAGTCTTTCGCAGCCTATATATCGCGACACAGGCTTCGCACTTACAGAATTAGCTCATCGAAATCTACAAATATGCTTACCCGGCATTTTTGCGAGGCCACACACTGGGCCTCGGGCCTGAACATGGTTCGTCGACCTTTTGCTAGAAATGACGATTTTTTAATTCGGGCATGTCATGGTATCATAATTTTGCTAACTTTACTATTATTATTCTGTTTAATAAGTTTTCAAGGGTTTTACGTCTACGCACCTGATTTCAAAATTTTGTGAATTTTCATTTTGTTTCGTTGGGTATTGCATGCATGGCATCAAGAATGGTCTAGAATTAGTTTTTCGGTATGCTGAATTGCAATGGTGTGGTTATCTAGAGTCCAGCACGAATATTTCACACCTTTTCAGATATTTTCAATGGGTTTAGGGCTAATGAACCCGATTGTCAGAGTATAGTCTGTCTGCAGTATCTTGTTTATGTATTGCTTACAAGGTATAAAGAATTAAAGATGGCAGTTAGGTTGGGCGGAGCGAAGGCGGGCCGGGTCGAGTAGGGCTGATGTGTTTGCCCACGGGTCGCGTCGGGTCAGGTGGGTTTGAAATAAACGATATAGCATTTTCCACGTTTCAAAAATACAGTAGTATTATAATACGAAAACATAGATTTGTAACACGTCCCCTCATTAGCCTGAATTAAAGCATCCTGATAGTTAGTTATATGATAGTTTCAGTTTCTCATAATGCCAGCGATGAGGTGTGGTATACTATGCGGGCACAGGGATTAATTACACTGGTGCGCTACAGATAATATATAAATATTAAAACTATGTCTACATGTATCTAGGTTTGCGGACGCAGCACGAAATCTAAGCCGCTTTTTTGGGCGCCAACCTTGCTAGATGTCATGGAATGGTTGGTTCCGCCTAATCTTGTTTGCTACTTCATGATATATTTGGGCCGAAATTGTGTGTTCGGTACATTATGTGATTTGGATTGACACTACATACGTTGTACGAAAACTTCCAAGATGTGTCAATAAATTTGGTTGTAATTTAAAGATCGTTTTGTTCTGGTTTGTCTAACCCAATTGGTTTTTAGATTTCCCAATCGATTTATGCTTAAGTCTAAGTTCAGGTGCGTATAAAGTACTTTTTTGTCAAAATCACCAACTGAGTCATAAAAAAATAGCGCTCGCAGTTCTGCAATTTGATGCCGTGGTGTCATAAATACTAATTCAAGATCTGTGATCTAACGGAGGCATATACTTGCCAGTTTCGGAGGTATGTGCGCGTTTCTGCTTTAAAACTACATTCCTCAAACGAAAAAAAATGAAGATTTAATTGTCAAATAGGTAAAACACAATGTCCATTGACTTTGACATACCAGATTAAAATGTTTTGTAACTTTAACCAATTTAGCGATTTCATCTTTGCAGTACGTCCGCATTCTTAATTTTGGACATATTAATGTACTGTTTCCCTGAAAGAAATATCTGTAAGTCTGAGACACTCTGTGCTAAAATTTTAACATACTCAAGGTATGACACTGTCAACTGAGGCAAAACGATGAATCTGTCATTCCCTTAAGACTTTGAATAAATTAAAGCCTAAATCTAAATGTGGTGCTTTGCCCAAATATTTATATATTGCAAATGCACTTACGTATTAAATAAAATTTTTCATTTTCAATACAGTTTGGGAAAGAATAATTATTTAAGAAATACACAACAGAAATTTTTTGAATAAAATTAGCGCAGAATGTGTTCAACATCGAGTCATCGACACATTCTTAAGGAAAAGTTATCAGCTATTGAAATTCATTAAGTAGTACTGAAAAATTAAGCGTATCTCCATTAATAAGCGCACAGCTGTTTTCTGAACAGCATTGTGTTTTTCGTACACTAGCGATGTCGTTTATGTAGTTGTTGTTATGACAACAAAATGTATGCTCAGGCTTAGTAAAAACTTCACTCACACATGTATAAAAAGTGAGGCGTTAACTTCGAATATGCTAAAATAGAATATTACTTAACATGGATGAGAATGGTTTCTCAAATTAAGGCGTTTTATAAACTTGTCGAACGTAAACTTCGTCCCCAAAACCGACTTCCCATCATGTATCACACTATAGTTTGTGATGCAATTGGAGTTGGTGGCAAAGCTATTCAACATAAATGTATGCTAAACTAAGTTGAGCGGTATCAAGTTGACCAGGTTGAACACCTCTTCTTTAAAATTGGCGTAGCAGGTAACGAAGTGTTCGCAGTCCGCACAAATGAGACGTGGGAGCATGGAAATAGTTTTTAAGTAACTGTGGTAGCATCGGTTAAAATATATTGCTATAACTAAAATGTCATCGCATTTGTAGAACCGGGCTTAATCATGACTTGACACAAACGATGGCTTAGGCTCGTCTATGTTGAAGCTGTGAAATGATGCTGTCCCATTTTCAAATTGAGATGTCAGCCTATCCTCACCAAATAAAATTTTACTACTTTTCTTCAAATTCGTGCTGCATTTTGCCTTTGAATTTAACCGTAATTTGTAGTATAATAATTGGATTCAGCTGTCGAGGATCACAAGTCTAAGATTTGACAAAATCGGGTGGGGGCGAGACTGGTGGCTGCTGTTCGGGTCGTGTCAGGTCGGGTGGTGAAATACTTACCCGACTGACATATTTGTGAAGAATGGTCTGTGTTTAGGTTTTTCGATGCGCTGGAAGCGATGGTTGGGTTATTTTGAGATTAGCACGAACACTTCTTGCATTTTTGATTGCCTTGGAAGGGTTTCGGGTAGACGAGGTTTTAGAGTTTTCAGTGGGTGCAGGGTTACATATGTTTTAGTGTTGTATGTATATCAAATACAAAGCCTGTTACAAGATGATTAGACAAAATGACCATTTGATGGCACCACTCTCGCTCCGTTTCACCGTCGCTTGCGAGACACTGGCTACTATCGTGAGGATTTACTACTAATTCATATCTGGAGCAAAATGCTTCCAGCGGTTCTAGTTTTATCACTATAATGTAATATTAATATAATGACGTTCGAAACGGATTACAGTGACCACAATATCCGCTGTTACCAGATGTTAAATCACTGCTCGTTCGATTTCGCTCCACGCTCGCACCATGTTCTAGCACTGCTGTCTTGATGTTTGATTCCTAATTATTCGCGATGCACTTGCTCGAAAACCGACATTTATTGCTGCTGCGTACTCTACTCGTGATAATAATAAATTATCATAATTATTATTATTTATGATAAATATAATTGTGATTGCTGTCTTTCAGATATACTTGTGCCACAACACACTGCCCCTCAAGTCACCGTTGCCTTCCAACGTTACTCAAACAGCCGGTATTCAATCCCTGTCAGAACGCAAGGCAACGCTGTTTGATGGCACTACGCTTGATCGTCCCCTGAACTGCCTTCTTCTGTGCACTGGCTACGAATATTCGTATCCGTTTCTGAATCTAAAAAGACAACACAATGACATGGATTTCAAGGCTGGTGAAAAATCTACGGTTCACCCGGTGCTACCAATTCAAGTGCTCGAAAATGGACACTGCATTTATCCACTGTACGAACATTTGTTTCATCCGGAGTTGCAGAATCTGTTTTTTGTTGGACTGCTATCAACAGTTATTCCGTTTCCGATTTTTGACACTCAGGTAAGTTAAATAATTTGTTGGTTATGATACTATTTTATTGAATCACCCAAGACGTTCGAAATTTGATGATAGTTAGATGATAAACGATAGATAAAAAATGTTTAAACGCCATATTGAGCCTTATAGCTCACCACAATAAGGCGTAAATTCAACTTTTAACACTCAACCCTGCATGGTAAAATACGCTAGCAAGCGATCGTAAGTGCTGGAGATAACAATAATAAATTAGCTAACCGTTTTATTAATGTAATCAATATACGGAACGGTGATGTGACAAATTTAAATGTCAGTTATGCGTTATTTTTTGCCAAATTCATGACCCGAGCCTCCGAATGATTAAATCTATAACACAATGTCTGTCTGTAGCTCAATTTTAATCAACTTATATAGCACTAACGACCATTTTTCCTTTCAATCGCATAAATGCTTTTTTATTGCCATTATGTTATATTCTTAATTCAATTTAAAATAATCGCGGAGCAGTGACTAAAAATTACCTAGTATGTACATGAAATGACGCACGGCAATAATTATGCGTACATTCTCATCGAATTTTCTTGTTTGGCTTAGTTTAAGGTGCCTGTACTAACAACATTTGAAATAGTACATGTTTATGGTTAGAAAAAATAAAAGTAAATTATTTCGCGAATCGCTCGCGCATAGTTGGAGAACAATTAATAGGTGTCCAGTTGGTATTCGCCAACTGTTAGCGAACGCTTCGCGGAAAAATTGTGCTTATTTCTAACCGTGATTGTAGCAATCCAGAGAAAAGTTACACAGTAAATATCAGTAAATTCAACCATCGTAACCCATAGCCTAATGTTTGATGTTAATAAGGAACATTGAAAAAAGCCAGTCGCAATAATTATTCCAGCCCCATTTTCAATGCACGTTATGCTGGACCGGTACGAGCCAGTATTTGGTGGACGTGTGAAACTTTATATATTTGCTATAAGCTAGTTTTTTGACGAACGTGTGACTTGTGATCTCTTTATAGCTAAACCACTAAAGGTCAAAATTTTGATGATGCCTGCGGTGATAAATTGCACTAGTTTAGGAATCAGTGTCGGTATGACGATATTCGTAGACATCGTGAGTGTCGTCTTCCAAAGGATTAAGAAATTATTGTGGAATGTAGCCGGCGCTCTCAGAAGTATGTTTAAGGTGACGATATTTTGAATAGTCCGAATTTTTCGCGACTGTAAGTTCGCCTTTACGAAAAAATACGTTGAAGATGCAAATGATACGAGATTTATAGTTTGCAGCTTTGCTTTGTGTCAATGTAGACGCTTGCACATAATAAAACGAAAATTAAAATATGACGACTCTCCGATTTACTACCACTTAGTCATGTGATAATATCGTGGGAACACCTCGGACCTTGCTTAGCATTGTAGTGTTATATTATCGTCGAACCACCTTGGACCTTGTTTGGAATTGTAGTGTAATAATATCATGAGAACACCTCAGATCTTGTTTGGCATTGTAATGTTATAATATCGTGGGAACACCTCGGTCCTTGTTTGGCATTGTAGTGTATATTACCGTGGGAACGCCTCGGACCGTGTTTGGCATTGTAGTGTTATAATATCGTGGGAACACCTTGGACCTTGTTTGGCATTATAGCGTTATAATATCGTGGGAACACCTCGGACATTGTTCGGCATTGTAGTGGGAACACCTCGGACCTTGTTTGGCATTGTAGTGTTATATCTAATGCATGATGCTGTCATTGAATAATAAAAAAGTATCATAACAGTCTCCATAGAAAAATAAGCTGTTTTAGCAGGGGACAGCATACTATAATGTCCTCATTTTGTCGGTATAGGATATTCATGTATAATAGTTAAGAGAAATGATATTACATTGTGTAGATTTTTTAAATATAACCTCATCAATAAACTTTTAAGACGACAAGACTGGATTAACTTACAGCGATGAAAGTTAAATATTTGGATAGTGCGAAGGGATATATACTAAATGAGGAATTTTTCTGTAATTTAAGCAAATTTTGCAATGTAAAGATATAAATTAAGAAAAAAAGTTCTTTATTAAAAACATGTTGTGGTCTTGGCCTTAGTAAAGTTATTCAGGTTAGCCTGAAAGTTTTCTCGAAACCTAATTCAAGTGCAATAAAAAAGAATAGATTTTTCAAGACTGCAAATAACGGTCGCCTTCAAAATTGGTATATAATTAAGTCCTGGTTCGAAGTTGAACTAGCCAAAACGTGGCAAAAATGCTAAATGTGCATTCGAATTTCGTAACTATCCTGTCTGGACGGCGTTATTTTTTGATTTTGATTAAGAAAATAGAGCATATTTTCATTAAGCTTAGATATTTATTTATCTGCGCTACTCCATTTCATTTATGATTACCTTTATATATTTGGAATAGTATTTTACTACGTCAGGAGCTTACACTCAAGCTTAAAAACAGCGTTTGCAAAAACACAAGCCAGTCACATTACCCGCTTGTGGTAAGCCTTGCTTACATTTTTGTGCGGGCGCATTTGATCCGACAAAAAACTTTTTATATCTATACATTATATAATAAAAAGATAATTCGTGAAGTACCAGAAAACATAAATTTATATTATTGTTCTCAGATTCGTTACTGTATACAGTTGCTCTGTGGGGGCATCGTGTTGCCCGATGTCATCGAAATGTTTCGTTCGATCGAGCAAGAACTGGATGTCCGTCAGCGCGTACACGGATATTCACTTCGAAAAGCACACTGTATGCGCGGGCCGCTTCAGTGGGACTACGTTTGTCGAATATGCCATCTTGGCTTGATGGAAAATAAAATTCCACCTGTTATTTCGACACTATACGATGCTGTGCATGCTGAAAGATCGGTTAATTTAGTCGGATACAAAGCGAAAATCTATCGAATTGCTAGCAGAGAACGATATTTGCCAATCCGGAACGAAATGGGTCATGCCAAAATTTAAACGTTAAAATGCTATATTTATGAATAATGAAGGTCAATGTTCGTGTTGTTTCTAGTTGGATTTCCGGTAGATGGTTGGAAACAGCCAGCTCCCTGTTCAAAGACTTATTGCCAAAAGTGGTAACGATAACTGAAAGGTTTTGTCATCGTGTTGCGTCGTTTACATTCTGACAGTGATGAAGGCAATAATCACAGTTAGTTAATATCACATGTTCAATGAGCAGTAGTCACTGTGTGACTAGCATCTGCATATAAAAATTTGCCTACAAAATATTCATGCAGTATTGTCTTTTGTACATCAAATCGGTAAAATGTCCCGTAAAAAATAACAGTCTGTTCACACCTTCAAACTTTCATCTTAAAAGTTGAGCTAAATATTTGAAACAATTTTTGGGATTTTCGGTAAATTGGACAGTACAAAAGCTATAAAAAATATTGTATCATATTTTAACCAGTTAGAAACATAGAACATAACCTTAAAAAGTTTTTTCTTGAAATTAAAACGTTGAAACAATTTTGAAGCATTGCGATTTGCCGCATTTTTCACTTGCAATACATTTTCAGTTAAATTCTCATGAAATTTTGAGCTGAAACTTTGAAGGCATGTGAAGAGCACGTTTAAAATTGTTACTTGTGGTATTATTTACTGTACAAATATCGAGTCGTGATAATGCAAAATGTATTTGGAGCACCCTGATTTGTTTATTTCGGATGTCTAGTCAAATAATTAAGCATTAATTAGAAAGCTATGGCTTTCATATACCAATACCGGGAATTCCTTTGGATCGACGGCTTCACACCTTTAGCCCGTATATATATTCAAAAGAAGTGAAAGGCGCAACTAGGAGACCATATCTTTGCTACAACATAGTGTAATATATTATACGTCTTTTCTGTGGACTTGGTACAAAAATTGTATTTTCTCGAATTTAGTGTAGTAAAGGTCTATATTATAATATAACACATAGCAATCAGTTAGTGATTTCTCAACTACTGTAAAATTGGAGTTTAATGATACTTGAAAACATAGAAATGAAAAAACTACAAAAATTACAATTAAACTATAGAAACTTAATCCTTATAACTAACTATGTAACAAATTTCCATTACATTAACCGCCATAACATGTTACAATAGAGCAATTAGTAGAAGTTCACTTCTGTGTCACAATGTTTAGAGTGAATATAGCCAAAAGTAGTAAAAGACACAGCTGTGATACTATATCATTACGGCTAAATATTATAATGCGTTACCTTTATTTCTATAGAGTTATGAGTTTGGAACAAAATTTCGTACTTACTTCCAATTCAGTGCACTAAAGACCCAAAGGTAGTTGGAAATTATCATAGTTTGTTATCTCGCTGATTTTTTTGCAGATCACGGTTTTATCTATTCGTTGTAGCAGCTAACCAATATTGAAAAGCGCTGGAGACGAAACCAACGTTTTAGCATGTTTAGTTTGAATTTGACAAATGGTTATATAGTTAAGCACAAACTACGACAAAAATTACCAGTACGGTCTATGGTCGTTTAATTAAGATCACATAGCTAGTGCAAAAAATTTCACCATGTACCTTTTACTCATCAACTCAGCAATGGCCGAATGGAAGTCACCGATGGCTCAAAATGTATCCTTTTACGTATTCTAGCGGTGTCGACGTAGAAGATCTTGTTTCTCGATACATTTACCAATGTACATCCATCTTATTTTTGCTGCTAAATTTTTATTGACCATTTCACGTTATGTACACTTTTTAACATTAATATTGCAACAAGAGATTAGAGTTTGTGTAGAATGGATTAACCAATTGTATTGAAGTGAATTATAGTACAATACTACTTAAGTTCTGCGTGCACGTGATCATACATTTGACTGCCAGTGCTTGACTTTTCGTGAACGAGAACTGTTGAATCATCATTAAAAGTTGACATCTGTTGACAGTTCTTTTAAAAATTTTCGATATCGCTTGTATGAAATTGGATGTACGGTCTAATTCGTGATATTATAAGACACCTGGGGAATTGTCAATAATATCATTTGTCATATTTTTTTCAGAGAACACGGTATTCCAGTTTTGTGAAAAATTAGTTAAAAATTTCAGCGAATTTCCGGTTTCTTACCCGTTACGCACGCATCATTTATCCCAGAACTGATATTGAATGTTTAATGTTACGGTAAAGTTACATGATATTAGTAGTGCCTTTCACTAAAATCCATCAATAAATAGATATCATTGAAACCATGCCCTTAGAACTGTAATAATTGATTTCCTTCTTAACCTAATATTCCGAGCTTTAGTCAAAACTTCGAAAAGTAAGGTTTTTTATATTTTCGACATGCTCAACCTGTCTCAAGGTCTTAAATAGAAACCGAAATGGTGTCGTGCAATGTCTTGTTACTTGTTGTTCCTTAACGACAATCAGTACTTAGTTAAGCCCCAGCAGATAGGATTACATTTGAATTTATTATTCCTGCTATAAATTACGCATAATTAAACTAATCGGTTTTAATGAATTTTTTTCTGTTACTGACAACTGTATAATTTTAACATTACTGCGACATCACAATTAGAATTCAATTCAGGGTTATCACTCAATCATGTTAGACGGTATGATGAGAAATATGTGTGTTATTTACAAGTATTAAAGTAGTTACCACGGAAATAACACGTGTGGCTTCTCAAGATGTACGTTTTAATCGTGCGACGATAGATGCGATTTCGTCACTTGCTAACGCTTTGTATAACATATATCATCAACATAGTCTTTGTACTATTATAATGAAACGCAAGCATTGTATATTGTAGCATGTGTCCGATTGTTTTAACGATGAATTTAACCTTAAAATGCAAAAAATATGGAAATAGCATTGTGGTTGGCAGACAAATAATAATTATTAGTTGGTTTTAGCATACGCCCATCCTATTGTATTCTAGAATAAAGTTTTATACCCACAATCATGTGGAATTTGTTTTAGTACATTGGGAGCGAAAATTTCCACGTTAACTAATTGTTTTAGGAAAAGTACTAGCTTACTTTTACGGCTGTAGAATATATATTTAAGAGATTAATTAGCACTGTAATGTTATTGACAAAATCCTTCACTTTTCATAAAACTAGGACAGTGTAGCTCAAGACTGAATTATCTCGCATTTATAAAGGTGAAATTTTAAAACTATTACGCAAAAATCGCAATAAATGTGGCTACATTTGTAACTGTAGTCATTTTGCTATGAAAATATGTTTAAATTGAGAACAAAATTAATGAAAAATTATAATTTGTGAAAGAAAAACATTTTCAGAGCAGTAAAGAGCCTGTTCGTCCATTACATTTGGGGAGATTTGTTCAGGTTTATTCATTTAATTTTTTATCAAATAGGCTTGGGGCACTTTTGCTTTTTCAGTTGCGGATTGCGTATATAAATAATATACAACTTCAAGTTTCGGAAGCAAAGGAGTCAGTATTGAAATATATATCTTTCATTTCTTTTTTATAAAAATGCTTCGTATGCTGCTGTTCTTAAACTCAATTACATTCAAACATGCCAATTCGAAGGTCCTAAGTATAACAACTAAGGCATACATGCCGGTAGGGGGTAACCCCCCCTGAGCTCCGGACCCCCCCTGAGGCCGAAAAGTCCAGGGGGGTTACCCCCCTGGGGGTGCGCAGCACCCCCCCCCCCGGGGTCCGGAGCACAACACTTGCGCAAATTGTGCCTGCTTGTTGCTAGTGGTGCATGTGCAGCTGTAAATTTGTGGAAAGCTTTTTGTTGAAAGACGTCATTCCCTGAAATAAAAGTTAACCGAAATACTTATTTATATACTAACTAGATTTAGACATTGAATGTCTGCTATGGTCCACGGTGGATTAACCACGAACTCAGCACTAAAATAGCACTGGAACACTCCATCGCCGTAGGAGTCGCACCCGATAGCTCAGCAGACAAAAGCCACGGGCGAGCTTTCTTATGCCACAGACCCATACCACATGAAATTGCTCAATTTTTACTTAGTTGTCATTTCATTTGTTTCTGAATTTGAGAGATCAGTGATTGCTCCAATAATTTACAATTACAATACAAATTATTACATGCACAGAGATGCTTTGTTTAACTGCTTCAGCGGGTTCGTTTTTTAATACGGTGAAAAAACGTGCGCAATGTGCGCCTTCGCGTTTTTTGCGGTGCATGTAGACAAACTGAACACTTAGGTGAAAAATATACATCCGACGATCCAAAAAAAATAAAAAAAGGTCCTCACGAGACCGACCCCCCTAGACAAATTTGGCCGGCCACGGGGGGGTTACCCCCTGAGATGGCCGTGACCCACGCCCCCGTGGGGGCCTCTACCCCCCTGGCATGACCGAACGTCGGCATGTATGAACTAAGGTATTATTGTCGATATAGGCCCTGATAAGTTCTCTTCTTCTGACATCGGACTTTGGAACACCGTCCGCACCGAGGAAGTTACAACATGAAAGTGACAATTTTCAGAAACATTGTGCTGGAGATTTTACGCGAAGAGCGAAATTTGTGGACTTACTGCATTTATAAGAAAAGTTCCCATATAGGGTTTAGGAGACACAATTTTGCCACGCTCGGACTCGACTCAAGAGCAAAATGAAGAACCATGGCAGAGTTGCATAAATCTGGACTGAGACAAATTATTAGCCAGAATTTTGGATGAAAACTATGTAAAATTGTAGGACCACGCTTAAACCTGGTTTATTATATTCATATTGAATTGGCGTCACCCGCATCCGGAATTATTTCACTTTCTGCCGCAGATTTCAGCGAATATTGTCACTGTCTTATCGGAGAGAACGAATATATATTCCTCTGACTTGGATAATGATTGCAGCTGAGCGAACATGAAATACTGTCTATCCAGGGTGTTATTCATAGGTTCTACTCTCCAATACTTTTAAGACAAGCTAAATTTTTAGCCACAACTGGCGCCTCCTGTGGCATTGTCATTAGAATGCGTGAGGTGAGTTGATACATTTAGCTAGGTTACATCTTCAAAATTTGATATTTTTCTATTGACACAAAATTTGCTTAGGCTTCTAGAAACTAAAAATGCTGAGACCAGAGCGCACCGGGTTTGCTGAAGTGTGCGAAAATTTATATCCATTGTAGCGTAATACAATAACTAAAATACAATTCGTATATTTGCTGGGCCTAACACTGCGCCAGAGTGTTAGATTGGGCATATTACGCACACCTGAAAACAATAAACAATGGTATTGGACCCAATATAGCAAGTCAATATATATTAGAAAGTTTAATAACGTGAAAAAGATTCGAAACACTTAACCTTTGTTGAAGTGCTGATTTGTAAATTTCAAAGGTCAGAAGTTCTTCGTTTCAGGTGGATGAACGAATAAGCCTTATAACTTGAAATGTGAAAATAGTAGTCATGTTTTAGCTGATGTATTAGTGGCGTACAATTGCCTTTCTTTGAGTATGATTGGGGCTCGGTAACATTACTCGACTGCTCAATCACGGATGCCCATTTGTCGCAAGTCCTAATAACAGCACCTAGCAGAGCCTGGCGAACGCCAAACTATCAAACGCCTAAGTGTCGCATACTTCAAGCCGTCGCACACGTCTGTACCGTGGAGACCCAGCTGTTGCATGCCCAAGTGCTGCAACGACACATTGTCCCACGCCTAAGTATGACGGGCGCCCAATCTGTCGCAAGCTCATGTGTCGTAGACGCCCAAATGACGTAGTACCGAGCAACACCGAGCCTGCAATTTCGGATTGTTTTCGGTGTAGTAAACATTCCTAAAGATAAGAGGAATATAAATAATTTCGCAGTTGTGTATTTTTAGCTAGATTATAGTATATATGTAGAGCTTGGGTTATATAATGCAGCGGATATGTATAATTGGCGCCGGTGCAGCAGGACTCTGTGCCGCACATCACGTGACGCTTTTGTCCGGACACGCGAGCGCAGTCCCAGTCCTGTTCGAGCAAACCGGGTCCGTCGGTGGGACGTGGGTCTATAACGACAAAACGGGCGTAGACGAGCACGGGTGTCCGATACATTCAAGCATGTACAAGTATATGAAGTGAGCAATCTATCTCTTACAGTTGTTTAACTTTTCAAATAGAGACTTGACTTTTGCTAACCGATTCGTTTTGTTCTTCGTTTCTACAATATTTCCATTGCGACGAGCTTTTCTTAAAGATTATAATGAATAAGCTTAAGCTCTGCACCCTACCATACTCTTTTGACATTATGTACAAAAAGCTGTCAGCGAACAAAACAATCATTGCAATATCCAATTTCAAATGCGAAAATTTTCGTTCTGGAACGTAGAGCGACTGATTACAAAATGGTGTGATTTCTGATCGCTAACACAAAGCACCTAATTGCTGTTTGGTCACAAGTTCGTTTCACAACGCACACCGTGCCAACTAGGATTCCACATTTTTCGTTACGCTAACACATTTCGCTGTATTATTGATGATACATGTAGTTCGCGGACATTTCATGTGATGTGCAGATTTTAAAACATTAAGCGGAGGAATTTTCGTTCTATAATGAAATAAATCATTGCCATTTCAAATGTCAAACGGTCTCAAATCTGTTACTTAATGTTTTTGAAGTATATAATTGTTAATAGGGCAATTTTTTGTTACTTAACGTTTTGTATGCGTTGCCATCCCCAATTTGGGATGGCTGATACTCTGCACAAGCGATCGCCAATGGGTAATGGCAGGGGTGAAATTTAAGTTTACTCATTCATTGTAGTACACATATATTTGAAGAATTTTTATGCTTGTCAATGGTCTATTGAGAACATGCTATTCACGTTTATTTTTAGATATATTTCTGTGCTGCCTATCAGCCCTACAGCTCTCAACACTGATCAGCGCATTGGTGCCTTGGAGGTTAAAATAGACAATTCTATGGCAACACTCATTCTAACCGTTACCGTAGCCACGTGCAGGAGTACGGATTCAGAGAATGAGGTTCTGCTAAGTGTATATATACGAGGGCAGTGCCAGGCAGCCGATATCGATAACAGACGGCCCGTGCCAAATTATTGATATCGTCGGGCCTGGCCGGTCGGCCTACTGCGATTTTGAACACACCGAGTTGCGGAATTTCGACCCACTCTCACTTCTATTGCATAAGCTTGAGCGTAGTCATACAATTAGTACACCTGAGTCACCAATTTACCTGTTAATCTTCTCAATTTTGATTCTATACGAAATTTTGCAGCATAGATCGAGTGAAGTTTTATCCCTTTTTCATCAAGTGGAGATTTTCCGCCTGAAAGTATCATGTTGACTTTGCCCCCTCTTTTTCGCTATAGGGGCCGGAAACCATACCCGGAAAAAAGGAATGAATATGCTGTATTTATAATTCCGCCAGTCGTTCAGATGCAGATAAGACTAAATCATGTTATAGTCCGTTAAATATGAAACACCTTTTCATATATACCTGCAGCGTGAATAATAAACGGGCCCTACGGCGCAGTTCCGGCCGCAGAGCACTCGATTACTGAGCGACGGCAAGGCTACTTTGGAACTTTACCCGGGAAGCCTTATGAATGCCGTTTATTGCAGGAGAAACTGCTCGGCGATGTGAAGGCACAGCGTGTTAAATGAGTTTTCCTGAAACCGGTCACGCCAGTGAAACTCGGTTAAGTATTCTTGAATCATATCACGACGTACTCCTCGCATAGGCTTTATGCGTTGCTTGTAGCGGTTCCAATACGATTCTATATGATGCGCCTGGACGCCTATAGTTTGGTCGACGAAATTGTGTTTGTGATTCACAGTTGCATGATCTAAATCCGTGACTGCATGCAGGTTGTTGTATGCCGCCCATTGATCACTGTGCACAGTGCTGCCATTTTTTTAATACAGCTTGCACAATCGGCAGTAGCGTTGCGGCATCCCGTCGTTTCACCACCTCCATATGCTCTACAGCTGGAGCTGTCCTAGTGTCAACGATGCCGAAAACACAATAGTAGATAGAAAATGGGGGTTTTGCCCCCCACATATGTGGTGGTGGGTGGGGTGGACATATGGTCTAGCTATGTGGCGGTGAACACTGGCACTATTACGAATGTAGAAATTATGACAAAGATTAAATCAAAACCGAGAAATTCTTCTGACTAAACAATTCTATTACATATGTAATTGTGCGGGGTATATGCTATATATGTGGGGTATATAATTATGTGGGGTACTTGTGTGGAGTATATAATATCTATGTGGGGGTATATAATATATATGTGGGGTACTTGTGTGGGGTATATAATATCTATGTGGGGGTATATATGTATTTCGGTTGCGACATATTCTTACAGATGTTCATAACCCCACACGTATTTGAAAAACATGGTTCGTCTGAAGATGGATCATATTTTTATGGTTCACAATATACAATTATTAAATTAATTAATAAAACTATTAACAAACCTGATAGAACCGTGATTAGTAATAATAACCGCGTGGTGGTGGAAGACGGCTTGAAAACATTATAGGCAACTCTCGCGAATCTGGAGATACTGATCGAATCCGGGTTGTGATGGATACGCGTCGCAATGTCGTCATTACTGCATATCCTGTGGGGAAGTATGTGGGGGCTTTGGCTTGTGTGGGGCCTGTCGGGTTGACATATGGTGTAGACGGTTATGTAATCAAGATTTCAATGGTTTTGGAGTCACTTTCAAGTTTATTTTTACGCTCAAGTTTCATCATGGCTTTCACACAGTCTGTTGGTTATTCGGATGTATTGGTCGACGACTCACTGTTCAACGATGCGCTGCTTGGTGGCGACAATCTCAACGACCACTCACTGTTCAACGATGCGCTGCTTGGTGGCAGCGATTCGCTTTTCAACGTCAGCGACGGTCCAACAACCAGCGATGCCGTTGAAGATCAACTCGACAACGACCTCGATCGACGAGCGGACGCGCAACGGCTGGCGGATATGGTCTACGAGCGGATCGATTTCGATCGCTGTGAAGATCCGCACCTGATAATCGAGAACGAATTCTGGAGTGTCCTCCGTTCGATCATCTGCATCGATGTGATGCAGGTGCAGAAGTTGGTTTGGGATCCGATTTACGAACGCATCCAGTTCCACCAATCTACGGTGATGGACGACCACGCTGAACTCATACAAGGACGAGTGCGACGGTTGCTATTATGAAGATCCCGGACAGCGAGCACACATGGAGGACAACGGATGTATGAACCGATTCAGATACTCAGGGTTCCCGCGGTTTTCTAAAACTCATTTTCCCTGTTTTCCCTGTCAAAATCCCGAAATTCCCTGTCCGCGGGGCATGATTTTCCCTGTTTCCCTGTACAATGTACTCAAAGAATATTTAACTTACCTATTGATTTTTTCGCAATTCGTCGAGTCGCCTGTCAATTGCCCTGCATTCTGCCGATGCCTCTTCGCGCTTCTTTTTCTTCTGGCGTTCCAGGTCGGCCACTTCCGCATCGATTTGCTTCTTTCGACAACTTGCTTTTTGCTGGGCTTCAGTTTCCTGTTTACTACGTTCCAAGGCATCCCGGTAACGCTGTCTTGCATGGCGTGCGAACTTAATAAGGTCGTCGTCAATATTCATAAGAGCAGCGCCCCCTGAAGCTTTGATACCGTCTTTCACAAGTCGCTGCGCAATAAGTGTTTTTTCCTTCAAATTTTGCACCAATAAATCGCCGTTAACCGAAAACCCACGCTCAACGGCAGCGTTCCCCGGCGCCATTAACAGCAACTGCCGTACCACAGACCACAGAGAGCTGTAGTCATCATCGTGGCTAAGGATACGGTGGAACAATTCATCAAGTCGTCCGTTCTGTGAATTAAATTTTTTTAGTTCTTCTGAAATCAAAGGATCCTTGCAAAATCGGTCAAACTGAGAGAGACATGCGTCAGCAGTGCTACTATTGATGCGACAAGCGTCCAACATGACTTCCAGACAAACTTTCATTCGTGAATGGGCCAGATTGGGGGATCCCAGAATGACTTCCGGACATAGACTGCTGACTCCTCGGACAAGTTTGTATTTTAGTGGGCATCGCTCAATAAGCTTAGTGGTCATACCGCACAAAAATCGTTGAACACTGACATAAAACTCTAATTTGTCGGCCTCGGAGGCGCCGCTGCTTTTTACAGCTTTTGTAGCTCCAAATCCAATATCGACATGGTATCATA